>CATIWQ010636580.1:0-25129 GCA_949673415.1 Euphorbia schlechtendalii | reverse complement strand
TCAAATAATTATATATATATATATAGATATATATATATATATATCTATATATATATATATATATATTATAAAATATATTCAGTCACATTATACTTCACATGTATAATTAAATTCAACCATTATATAATAATTAATTTGGATATTAATGATATATTTTCATTTATGTAACTAATACATATATATAAAGAAAATAATTATCAAAATTAATCAACATATGAAAAATTTTCAATTATTTTCCGGTAGGTTCTAAATTATTTTCTAACCAATATAAAATATTTTAAAAATTCATAAACTAATTTTTCATAATTTTTAAGCATTTTTTTACACAAAATAAATGAAAAATAATATTTTCTGAACCTAAAAAAATTCTAAAAAATTTACCATTAAATCCAAAAAATTATGAAAATGGGGGTAGTATAATTTCGAAACGAAACGACATCGTTTAAAAGACGAAATCATGAAAACAATTCCTGACCGTTGGATGAGTACCACGTGGCAGTCTACCATTGATCGTCAACCTAGCATGGTTGATTGACCACCACGTGACATGACCGCCGTACACATGGCGCTTGTCGGTTAAGTCCCGGGTCACGTGACGCATCGGGATGTGCCGCGCGGCGAACTATCCCAATGCAGGGTTGTGTTACATTATTTCCCCCCAACTTTAATTATAAACTGAATTAAGTCAGACAAATTATTATTTTGCGTTTCAGTATAATAAAAAACATTAATTTTGTAGCAAAATAATTGAAAAGCTACAAAAAAAAAAAAACAACTAATAGGAATTGATGGACTCCTTTCATAATTATGTATATCATATTCAAGGCAAAAACGCTGAAAAGGTGGTGTCGTTTTACTGTCACTCTCTAGCTAAGCTTTGGAGTTTTCACTCCTAGACTGTATGATCCGAATCCGTAGAAATTGATGTAAAATCCGCCATAACTATGGCTGAGAGATATCGTGAGCGTGCAACGGTCCAAAAGGGATCCCTAATGTTTCATTCACTTTCACGGGAAAGTTCGTTTCTTTCTTCCTTTTGTTAAAGCTTTTGCCTTTTTGTATGTCAATATGTTGAAACGCGAAGAATGTATCTGAGCTGGCAAATGCTTTTTCTTGCGCTTCCTTTTTGAGCTCTCAATACTATGGCTGACGATCTCTGCTTCTTTTCTAAGGTCTGCTCCTAAGTTCTATTCTATCCTTCCCCCTGTTTTGTGCTATTTTAGGCAGCTGCTTGTGCCTTTGCTTGTTCATCTAATTGTTTTGTTTGTGCATTTTTTGATTTAATCTGTAATTTTATTAATTTTTTGAATTAACGTTTATTGTGTTTCGAAATTCAAGGTGTCTGTGGATATTATTTGAGCCTTTGTTTGTTTTTTGTAAGCATGCCATCTTTTTATGGGGTTGCTTTTCTTGATTGCAGTAAAAAACAAGCTAAATCACAGACATTGTTTACTATCCCAACCATTTTTGTTATCTTTAACTTTCTAGCTTAGGCTTTAATCCAATATTGCATTTATGCCTGCATTTGAAAATTTCAATAGTATTCTCTTTGAACTTTACCTTATTTTGAATGATTATCAATTTGGTCCTTGATTTAGCACATTTGGTAATGCATGGACTTGTGACTGTTGTTTTCTTAGGAATTGCAGGATACTTTCAGCATAAAGTCTCCAAAGAAGTCACCGTTGCTGTTAAGAATGGTTGTTTTGATGTTTGTAATGATCAGTAGTGTATATATATGCCCCATCTGTTTAAAGCAGACAGGTTTTCAAACCAATCCTGGAATTTGGAGTCTTTCAGTGAAGGAAACGCCATGCACCGAACCTAATACTGAACCCTGGGAAATCCCTTATGTTATGTGCACTACCCAAAACCCAAAACTTATGGCAGGTAAGTCAACAGTATTTTGTAGTTCTGCGTCAGTTTCTTTCTGCCTATTGAGATTGTTTGTCATAGCAGGGGTGAATGTAAGTGCAATCCTGTGCGGTATTTTGCCATTCTGTCGATGCAGAGATCTGGGAGTGGATGGTTTGAGACTTTGCTAAACAACCACACAAATATAAGTTCAAATGGAGAGGTATTCTCTGTAAAAGTTCGGAGGAGCAATGTTCCAATGATCTTTGAGACGTTGGACAAGATTTACAATCTAGACTGGCTGAGTAGTGCTTCCAAGAATGAGTGCACTGTTGCTGTTGGGTTGAAGTGGATGCTTAATCAGGTGACACTGCAAATGCTTTTTTATTCTTGTATATAGTTCTCGTATCATTGTTTGCTAATTTTATCTGATATTATGATACAACACCGTAATATATTATGACCTTCTTTCGTATAACCTTCTAGGATTTTGTATGATGAACCCTTATTTGATTTCAAAAGCTCTCCTTAGTTTAAACATAGGCAATCTAAGATATACTTCAGCTTGGCTCTCAACTCTTCGCTTACCTGGGCTAACATGATTTGTAAGTTGGTAATGAATCTAAACGTGATGTATCACTTGAAAAGGAAAAAGATAAAAGAATAAAGAGAAGAGAAGACAAGTGCCAGGCTTCTTTCTGAAAGGCATAACAAAGACTGGATTTGTTTGATCATGTATATTTGAGATGTTGTGAATGAGGTTGCAGTTCATGATGAGATCTTGATCTCGTAAAATATTTATCCATCTTTATAACTAAGAGTTCAGCAATTTCAGAAAGATTATTGCTATATTTCCTCATAACAGATACATCCTTTTCTAACTATTGAAAATTGAATCTCATTGAGAGCTAAACTTAAGTAAGATTGCAGAAATCAATGATTACGTGATAGCAACATATTCAAGTGAAGAGTAATTCAAACATGGAATACCTCATCTAAAGTTCAATACTTGTAGTACTCATACACACCATCCTTTAATGTCAAAAAAATGAAATGTTGAGACCTATTCTGAGGCGAAAAATCAGTAAATTTTGACGGTTATTAGTAGCAGTACATTAACTGGAAAATTTACTCCAGCGAAAAAGCCAAGTGGTGTTGTTGCTGGAAATATCTGCGATGTCGGACATCTATGAAAATACTTCCTTTTCAAGACCCAAAACCCAGAACAGGTGTTTGATTGTGATAGAACATTGCAATTTCAAACATGGCAATAGGTTTTTGGAAAATAACACGGAAATTATGTAATAGCCGTCTCTTGTAGAGGAGCAATACAAGCTCAGTAGATAATGCATCAGTTATTTAAACGATGTATAAATCATCAGTTATCTTATCTAGAGGTATCATATAAAAAAGAAAAGCTAATGTGGGAGTGATCTTGCTTTTATCCTAACATTCTTTTCGCTTTTATCCTGAACTCTTCTTTTTTAAGTTCTTGCTAGTAAACTTATACTGCTTTTATCATGATTTAGTTTGTTGCTCTTTAACATTATTATTATTCTTGTGTAATAGATGATGATGTAGGGTGTGATGCAACATCATGAAGAGATAGTAGAGTACTTCAGCACGAAAAGCGTTTCAGCTGTGTTTCTGTTCAGGAGAAATCTGTTGCGTAGGATGATTTCAGTACTTGCTAATTCTTACGACCGGCAAGTTACGCTGCTAAACGGGACGCACAAGTCCCATGTTCATTCACATCACGAGGCAGAAATATTAGCTCGCTACAAGCCTTATGTCAACGCGACATTGTTAATCCCGAATCTATACCAAGTACAAGAGACAGCCACCAAAGCATTGGAGTACTTCAACAACACCCGGCATACAATCGTCTACTACAAAGGCATACTCAAAAACCACGCGGTAAGCTCAGGCACGTGAATCGTTGTCGTGTTTTAAACACGAGACAACGAAACAAACAAATCATACTCTCTTGTCTTATGTTTACAGAAATTACAAGAGGTTCAAGATTTTCTTAAGGTTCCACAAAGAGATCTTACAAGTCGTCAAGTGAAGATACATAAAGGATCCTTATCGAACCAGGTCGAGAATTGGGTTGAAGTCGAACACGCCCTCAGAGGAACACCCTATGAAAGCATCCTACACGGTGATCATCGCAGGTAAACCTTGTCAAATACTTATGATATATGCAATAATATCATCTAATATATGCTTTTGGTTTAGGAGCCAACTGGGAAACCACCCTGTTGAAATTTTTGTTTCTTTTGCTCTGTAAAATTTGTATTTCATTTATTCTTTCTGGTTTGTTTTTCCACTTATGTTGGAGACACTCTCTTGTATAAGAACTAATTAATGGTAGTTATAGCAGTTTGCTTTGTGAAATTAGTATTTCATTTATTCTTTATGGTTGTCGGCACAATGTGTTCTGTTCTGCCAAATGATCACTTCATTTTCAAAATAGGGTCGTTGATTGACGGTTCCTAAATAAGGCAATCTCACATAATATAGTTTGACCATTCATTAAATACGTCACCATTTTCTTATAGTCAATATTTGGGAAAAGTATAGTATAATTTCTATAATGACAGGTTATGCCAAGTATAGGTATGAACTTTAATTTCTGCCTAGTTGATTCATGTAATGAGGCAAAGTTTGATTAGGTTAATGCATATGCACATTGAAATTTCAAAGATCAAATAAAAGGTTGACCTACACGCTTATCATTGTTGACCATTTCATTTTAATCAATAGAATCATTATTACCAATTTAATTTATTAATTGTTCACTTTCCACTTGAATTAGCTGTTACCAAAAAATAATTTGTACTTCACTAATATCAAAGTCAAATTTATTGATTTTCGTTGTATTTGTGTTTTTATAAAAGATAAAACATTATTTTTATTTAAATTAACGAATATATAAAATTTTAACAACAAAATCAAGAACTATGTTTACAACTGGAAGCTTAGGAAACCTTATTCTTGTGAGATCCAATAATTAAGTCAAGTTTAATAACTCTAAAACGAGATTTATATACTTAACCTCTTCAAAAATTCATATTCATGACAAAATGAAATGAGAAAATTTCACTTTAATATAAATACTAACTTGAAAAATAATAACTAAACTGATTACTTGAAGTTGATATTATCTAATTAAATTTTGATTACTATGATAAAAATGAAATTAAATGATGTCTTTTACTCTAATTATAAATCACCTTAATAGTGGGACACATATTCAAATTTGTTCATCCTGAAAAAACACACACATGTAATTTTTTACTGAAAGAAAACACACTTGTACATATATGTTTTTGCATAAACTTCTAATAAAACAATTAATAAAATTGTAAAAACCTATTTTTTATTAAATATAATATTATTAAAGTTCCTTTTCTATTTTAAATTCTTGAACTAAAACCTGGCTTTCTATCAAAATAAAAATTAATTTTTTTGCATATTTTGATTAATCAAATTAATTACTTTCCATAAAAAATTAATTATCGAATATTTATATATGAAAAATTTGTTCACCAACCAAAATTAGACCTAACGTTGATCTCAGCCGTTCAAATCAGTAACGAGTCCTGCTAACAATATGGGTCCCCATGTAACAGACGGCAAAAAAACGGTGAAACCAAAGTGAGGTGGCTAACGGATACGCGTAACGCCGTTAAATTGAAAATACCTAATTCTAAAATTAGGAAAAGGGAAAATTGGAAAAATCCAAAAGCGCCTCCCTTTAAAAGCATTAGCCTGAAAACCCTTCTTCTTCCTTTTCCAGCCTCTCCTCTCTCTCTCTCTCTCACTAGTTCGTTCTGTCTCATAAGATTCGGAGAGGAAAATTCACAATTTAGGAAAGAGTATAACCGGAGAAGAAAGAAAGAGGAGAGCTTGTTTTGTTATCAGATCGAATCAAGATGCAGCAAAGCAACGGTTCTGATCTGAGTTCGGCGCCTCCACAACAGTCGCAACCGCAAAATCAGCCGCACCAGCAGCAATGGGTTCCTCATATGCAGCAGCAACAGCAGTGGATGGCGGCTATGCAGTATCCTGCAGCTGCTATGGCGATGATGCAACAGCAGATGATGATGTACCCACAGCAGCAGCATCAGTACATGGCGTATTATCAACAACAACAGCAGCAATATCAAGCACAACAACAGTATCAAAAACAAAAATCGCAGCAACAGGTGGCTCCTGAAGATGCCAAGACTATTTGGGTTGGGGATTTACTTCATTGGATGGATGAGACATATCTACATAATTGCTTTTCTCACACTGGCGAGGTATAAAGAATGTACATGCTTTTGCGTTTTCTTGTAAATTTTGATTTCTTGTTTCTCTTGATGTTTTTTGCATAAATTTTTGGGTTTCTTTTAGATCTTTTGAGTTTTGATGTTGTTCTTGATTTAAGTCCACGAGGTAGTTGGTTTTCAGATAATATCATCTTGTTTTCTCATGCTTTGTGTTTTAACTCTTTTGCCAAAAATAGCTTCATTTGAAGCAGTTATGTGATACATTCAGATAGTTGAAATAATTTGATTTGTGATGTGAATTAACTAAATCTTGTTAGTTTATTTTACCGGGACTTGTTTTGAATTATCCAATACATTTTGTTACTGGTTTCTGCTATTATGATAAAAGTATATGTTTATTTATTGATACTAAGTTCACAGTCGAAGTGTATTGATCATTACGTTAATGTATACTTAACTTTTGTCTTTGGAACAAAGGAAATTTGTTTATATTTTACATTCGGACAGTGAGCTGCTAGTTAAACAAATCTCTTCACTGTTTTAGAATATGTAGTGGTGAGTTCTGTTTAGTTTGCAGATGTGAAATCCTAGTTTCATTTAAAGGAAGACTGGATTCCAGTTTTCCTTTCAGTAATTAATTATCGCTCATATAATTTAACTGACATGGTGAATGCTGTATTTTTAGGTAAAATCATTCTCTAAAGTGATGTGATGCAACAGAAATATAGTTGTTGGGTTCTTTCAAACAATAAGCTTTATTTTTTCCTTTAATGGCGGGCTATGTTTGATGTGTTGAATCTTACATTGGAATGCATTTGAGTCCTATACTAAATCTTACATATTTTGTGTTAAGTGTCGGGCTTCATGTTTCCTGACCAGTGTTATTAAAAGCGCTAGGTGCCCTCAAGGCGCTATACTTCTTAAATGCCCGAGGTTGGAGGCGCCACAAAGGTGCTCACCTCATTGAAGTGAGGCGCTAAATGGTTAACAAAATATATATTTATATACATAACAGCAAAAATATACTTTGAAAATTAATAATTTGGAATCAGATAACATTTTGATGTGAAAAACTATTAAGTTAAACTCAAAACAGAATAAAAGTTCTCAAATTAAAATTAAAATTGCTAAGCAAATATTTCAAAGCTATTATATCTCTTTATTATCGAACTAAGATAAGTATCTCCTTCACCAGCTGAGGCAGCCTCTTCTTCCTCTTCTCCCTCTTCTCCATCAGTAGACTTACCACTTTCAACTTCATCCTCATAATTAATTTGGATTTTGAACGATATAAAATGCAGAAATAGTGGAGATTTATGTTGAACTTAACTTTCTTCCCTTAGTTTTTTTTAAATAGATAGCTGGGATTTTAAATATATGACATTTCTTATTCTAATTGGGATGCTCATTTATTTTAAAAGACCTACCATGTTTAATTTTTATTATTTTAAGTAAAATATGATAAAAAAAGTCTCCTATTCTAAATCAATTCTGAACATGAACGTTAGTAATTTATTCCCATGTTCATCATTTTCTTTCAATTAAGACCTAATAAAAAGCACCTTTCTTTTTTTCAATTAAATTATTTCCTGATTAATTTTTAATTTACTCGCCTCTTCAATGAGCACCGAGTCGAGCGCCTCAATACTGGCCCTGAGGCTCTCGCTTAGGTCGGAGAGGCAGTCTAGCTCTGACTCGCCTCAGCGCTTAGTCAAGCGCCTTTTGACAACACTGTTCCTGACTCTATATATGTATTATGAGTACTCAAACAAACCAAAAGTAAACTGAGTCTTACAATGGTCACCAAAACATTCACAAATTCAACGCAGCACCTAATCAAGTGCTAGATAGCCGCAATTTTATCCCTTAAGAGTAGATGGTGCATTGCTTATCATAGTAAATTGAACAGGAATATCACATGAAACAACCGATAGTATTTTTCCTTGAGAAACACAAATTTCTGTGCCGAAACCATAAAGATTTTATTTTCTTTCGTACAAACTTGATACCTAGCTTATCAATCAGCCTGTAGGAAGGTGAACTGGACTGTAAACATTATTCTTTTGTTCTGGAAGCAAAGACCAAGGATGTTCCAACTAATTTACGTTATCAGTATATGTAATGTAACACAATGTGCCTCAATGTGCGTAAAATGTGTTTGTATGAGCCTGCTGTGTTTCAATTGGACACTGCTTCAAATTTTGACTAAGATTTGTGACTTCGCCTGCTCAAAGAAATGCAGATTTATTTGTAGAATCTGTGCAACGCTGTGACATAATCACATTGTACTTTTTCAAACTGTATCCTTAATTGTACTCTCAAAATATATGCTTCGATTCATTCATATGTATCCAGTTAGATCCTAATATGCGCGTATTGACAATTGTAAACTGTTTCTCTCTCTAATTCTCCTAGGGAGAACATATTTGGACTGTTTCGTGCTTTATGACTTCAGTGTCAATTTTCGCAGGTTTCGTCAGTCAAAGTTATTCGCAACAAGCAAACTGGTCAGCCAGAAGGTTATGGATTCATTGAGTTTTATACGCATGGTACAGCTGATAAAGTTTTGCAGAGCTATAATGGCTCTGTAATGCCAAACACAGATCAGCCCTTCCGCCTCAACTGGGCTAGCTTTGCAGGGGATAGGCGTTCAGAAAATGGTTCTGATTTATCGATATTTGTTGGAGATTTGGCTGCAGATGTGACAGATGCTATGCTGCAAGAAACTTTTTCTAGTAAATATCCATCTGTGAAGGGTGCAAAAGTTGTCACCGATCTGAACACAGGCCGTACAAAAGGCTATGGTTTTGTTAGGTTTGGTGATGAAAATGAGAGGTCAAGGGCCATGGTGGAGATGAATGGTGTTTATTGCTCAAGTCGGCCAATGCGCATAGGTGTTGCAACTCCCAAAAAGTCATCTCCATATCAACAACAGTATTCTTCACAAGGTATGTGATCTCCTAATAGTTGAATCAGACACGAATTTGTTGGTCTGCTTTGCTTTGTTAATACCTTGTCAGATCACAAGGTATATGATCCCCTAACAGCATCAATGCTTTTGATTCTTGGTCAGAAAATCAGAACTGTGTCCATGTCTTCCCCTCCCCATCTTCGATAATGGGCAATTATAATAACTATGATAGTATCTTTCAATATTTCTGCTCTGCCTCCAACTATTTCCTTTTGTAGGTTATTGAGGAAAAAATCTATGTTCATTATTGCTTATTAGTGTTTAGCTGATCATAGGACTCTTAGGAGTGGAAAAAGTGGTTATGTGTACGAGGTAGATGCTGATTTTGATGAATTCACCTTTTCAATGTAATTATATTGCTTGCTGATATTTGCTTGGTTTTTTCCAATTTCATTTCCCTGTAATTATAAGAGCAGGTATGAAGTTTTGCTTTTTTTTGAAATGTGAGCTTACATTACATCATCTTTCCGGTGAGGAATGAGGAAGTAACATTTGCATATTCTAAGTTTTTGTCTCTACTTATTGTGAGATTAAAAAATCTTGTCATTAATCATTCAAATGATTTGCATGCATTCCATTTTTCTCATCGGAATTATGCCGTAGTTTCCATGGTGTGTTTGTAGGAAAGAAGTAAGATATTGATATTCATTCTGACTCCGAGATTTCTTTAAACCCCTCTTCTTTATATATTGGGAACTGCAACCCCCTTTTTATGTATGCAGAACGAGAGTTTCTTTTTAATTTGCAGATTCATTATTGAACACTTAATGTTCTTTTGATTGTAGTTATAACTTGGGAAATTGGTATTGAATGAAGCACTTGTTTTTTTGTATTTATGCTTTTGGTTCAACTTTTGAACCTAAAGCTGTTTTGATTTCCTTTCATTAGCTTTGGTGCTGTCAGGTGGACATGCTTCAAATGGCGTTATGGCCCAAGGATCCCAATCTGAAGGAGACTCTACTAACACAACTGTGAGTTTGATTTTGTCAAACTGCATTGATACTTGGCGTTAACCTATCAATATCCTCATTTGTGTAATGTTGCAGATTTTTGTTGGAGGAATTGACTCCGATATCAGCGATGAGGTACTGAGGCAGCCATTTTCCCAGTTTGGTGAAGTTGTGTCTGTGAAAATACCAGTTGGGAAAGGATGTGGTTTTGTTCAATTTGCTAACAGGTACTTGTGTATTTTATTGCCTTAGGAGTTTTATATTTTGGTTCTTATAATGAACAATAAATAGCTAGTTAAATATGAAAGGTGTTAATCAGACTTTGCTATAAGGTCAACAAAATGGTAGAAAGCATCCTTTTTTTGTTGTTGAACATTCATATTATAATATAACTACCATTTGTTTCTGAGTGCAGAAAAAGTGCTGAAGATGCGCTGGAAAATTTGAACGGGACTACCATTGGCAACCAGACAGTTCGTCTCTCTTGGGGTCGTAGTCCAGCAAATAAGCAGGTAAATATGACTGAGTGTTGATGTCATAAGTCTTTGCATTGTTTTTCTTCGGCAATCAGATTTTATCCCTTGTCCTTATTTCGACATGTAAACTCTGAACTTGAATTTGGTGACATTCAACTCTTGTGCTTCGACTATATCTAAAGTCAGTCCCATTATACGTGTGGGTAAATGGTCTGACAAGCTACAGGGTGATTAATGGGCATTCAAGTTCATACGCCTAATGTTATCAAATTGAAGTTAAGAGCTTAATTGTAGAAAATTTTGGCAAGAATGGCTAAAAATATGAAATTGGCTGTTGTCATAATGAGTTATTTGATGTGTGTATAATTGGCAGTGGAGAGGAGATAATCAGAATCAGTGGAATGGTGGACATTATGGAGGGCAAGGCGGATATGGGATGGGAGCAAATCAGGATCAGAACATGTACATTGCTGCGGCAGCTTCAGGCGCCTCCTAATAGGTTAGGAGGCGGACGCCTCCCTATCCAACGACTCTCATTCTGCAGGACAGTCAATGACTGCTGCCCCGCCTGAACCGCTATTAAAAAGTAGGACCACTGGCGCTCTACTTTTGGAGAATTTTGTAGCTTGATTGAATTATTACATGTTGAGGCTGTGCTAAAATTGTACCAATGTTTAATTAGAATTTGCTTGGTTTGCTTGGAAAGTGTCATTGATGAATGGGGATTCTTACTTGGTTTGTTTAAAACTACCAAAACAATAAGTACTGAGGATGATTAAATTTGCTTGTTTCAGCTATGTGTTTGTGTTGTTTAGAATATAATGGTGAATTCATCAAATTGTGGTTGAATATACGTGTTTGATTCTAAAATGGACAGTTGTTCCAACTTATGGCATTTAACAGACAGGCATTGCCGGTGATCTTCAATTGTTTCAACTTTCAATATAAGCAACATTACAAGTATTGCAGTAATATCTCCATATGCTGCAAGAAGTATGAAACATAAGCAGGTATTGATTCACTTTAAGCAACTGTTTTGAGCACAAATTCTCCAAGAAAAGAGCAACTTTTTCATTTGCCAGTTGAAGGATATAATGGAGCTACCTTCAAGAATGCAAGGTGAAAAAATATGATGGCCCAGAAAAAATTAAAATGCAGTTTTGCAACAGCTTTTTGTAACTAAACATTGTTTTGCTGTCAAACAAAAAGTCTGCTTATTCGCTTTAATGTATGGATGGTTTTGTAATGTCACAAAATCAGCATGATTTGTATGCATCTATTCCCATCATAAAGGTGAACATGATTGTTTGACATTCGACTTGAAAGGCTGAACGGCAACCATCATGGTATTTGTAATATTTGCTTCTAATACTTGAAGAGACAAGGAGATGTTGATGACGCAGCACAATTCAAGGATATCCCCAAAACATAAATCGATGTTCCTCCAAAGTCATAACCTCTCGAGATAACTTTTAGTATGCTTATAATGATGCTTGATGGGACAATTGGTACCTCATACTTTGAAAGGCCAAAGTCGGGATCTAATTCTGTGCAGCTTAACGGTCAATACATCTATGTCTATACAATGCATTGTAAGCTTCTGTTCGCTGTTATTCTTTCTTATTTTTGCTCTAAACAAGTGCATTTCTTGCATTTTGCAAAGTTAGCCACAACTTTTGAATAATGTGCCAAGAATAGGACAACTTCTTAATGCCTGATAAATCGAAAATGCCGATAGTGTAAGCATGGCAAGCTTCAAAGTAGAATTTAGGAGATTGAAAAATATTATCTTTTGATTTCAATGTCCTGCTTAAATTGTATTGATATGGACATTACATGTAACTTGATTTCAGTAGCATTGTGTTTAGTTAAACATTACTGCGTTCAAGGATTAAAAGTTCAAAGCTATCCAAATAATGGATGTTTGGTAAATACTAAACCATCTGAAGCAAAAAAAACATTCATAAACAAATGGAATTCGTCTTAAGTCCTTGACATATGACTTGAATCTCTTGAATTTCACATGTCAAACATCTAAAAAAAATCTACCAAGTTAATTTTTGAGTTCAAAGTTAAGATATGACAGGTGTAACCTAGTTGAATACAACAAAGAGGATTGGCAAGTTCAAAAGAAGCAATGAAGTGATGAGCACAACAAAGTTATTACTTGTTATATATGATAACAGAGGCACACAAAATCATCTTGAGAACAAAGATTAACAAAAAAAGCTTGGAATTGTTTATTGCAGGCGTATGAGTAACACCATTTCTTTATCATAAAGCGAAATAAATATCCTCATGAACAGTTATATCCTGTTCCACATCAAGAATATCTTTGTTGACTCTATAAAACTTTAGTTCTCTATTCCTTATTTCTCTAAAATGTGCTTAGTGAAACTCAAGCTATGTTTCAGCATAGAATCCTATCATGACTAGCAAAAGAGAGGCGAAGTAAAAGAGTAAGTAAACCTTGGTCTATATGGAGAAAAGAATTATTCTCCAATCATTAATGGCTGAGCCCCAAACTGCTCATTTCTCTTCATTAGACCCAAAAAGCTTCATTCTTGACAAGGGAGTCCTCAGATAGCCTTCCACTTCAAATTTCTTAGGCGAAAGCTGGCGATACTTTGCAAACTGCTCCCTGGCATCTTCATTCCTGTCAAGCAAGCTATATATCATTCCTCTACAGAAATAAGGCCTGAAATCAGCTGGATCCTCTTTAGAAAGCTCTTGATAGCTGCCCAATGCCTCCTCTACATTCTTCTGCAAGAACTGTATCTGTGCCATTATGAATTTCACATCTCTAGCTTCTTTCACTTTTTTCTCTTCCTGTGCTATATGCAAAGCCTCCTGAAGCCTTTTTATTACAGCTTCTCCTTCTCCACAGCGGTCCATCAGAAGTGCGTTCTCAAACAGCGCCTCAAATGACAATGGATTTGTGCTGAGAATTTCCTCAAACACCTTGCGTGCATCCTGAGGCCTCCCCATTTCGTTTAACACCCTAGCCATCAAGAATTTCCATTCAGTCACCGATGGCTGCGCGGCTGCTAATTGGTTGAGTATCTTCAAAGCCTCGTCATCCTCCCCGTTATCCAGTTTCTGCCGGAGAAGTGATTTGAGAGACTCAATTGCTTCGGCGTTTGACTCAAGGAGTTTAGATACAGGTGTTGTTTGCTCAATTTCATTCTGATTCTGTTCTGTCTCAGCTTCTCCTTCTTCAACCTCGACGATTGGTATCTGTTCGGCAATCGCCGGCAAAACAGAGAACTTGGAGGCCATAGAAGCGGCAACTCCAACAAAAATTGCAGATTTAGCTAAGGTTTTGAGGGTTTGAACGACTGGAGCTTTGAGAATATCGCCACTTGAGGACTGATCTGAAGAAGAAGCCTTTACAGTGAAAAGAGAAGGGGATTTGAAAGAGGTGAAATTAACAAACTGAGGAGAAGGATTGCTCAAAGAAGGGGTTTTGAAATGGAGGAAAGATGTAGCCAACGAAACTGCAGAAGAAGCCATTGTTGTTTTGGTGAAATCAAATCCAATTTGAAATTAAGCTCAGGAAGGACGAGAAAAAGAGAGCGTCTTTGAGATGAAGAGAGGGTTTAGGGGGGTTTTCTTTGTTTGTAACGTTTTGGGTTAGGTTTGGTAAGAAAATTAGGTGGGGAACAAGAACTGGAGGCGACTTTTTTTTTTTTTTCCATTATTAAAATTCACACATTTTTAAAGGTGTTTATTTTATTTCTATAATCCATACGTGACGATTAGACCTGTTAGTTGGACGTGCCGGGTCGGGTTCGGGCTGGGTTTGGTGAGTTTTTTACAAAATACGTTAACCCAAACCCGTACTTTAGAACTTCAGGCTCGGATCGGGCTTGGTCGGGCTAACAAAGTCATTCTCAAACCCGGCCCAAGCCCATGAATATTATTTTATAATATTTTTTATTAAATTAATCTAAAAAATAAAAAAAAATTCAAAAATATGTTTAAATTGTTAATATAACTGCATTGTTTACTTGCAATCTTTAATATTTAGTAACATATATTGTAATCAAGTATAAAAATTTAATAGCGTAAAATATAAATTTTAAAATAATTATAAATTTAATGTATAAATATATAATAAATAAATAAAATTATTCTTAGGGCCGGGCTTGGTTATTTATATAAAAACAAAACCCAGCCCATAAATCTTCGGGCTTTGACGGGTTCTGGCTCGGGCCGGGTTTTTTTAAAAAACGAATGTCGAAGCCCGGCCCATTTAAGCGGGGTCGCCCGGCCCGCGAACAGTTCTAGTGACGAATATTGACCAAAGTACTTAGATTTCGAATTCAGTTTTATATTATTGTGATATATGTGATCATATTATCATTGTCCATAAATTTTTGGTATTTTACCTTTACTATAGGGGTCTAAACCGTATTTCATCTTTTTATGTTTAATCATTAAAAATTCAATGATCAAGCTGAAAGTCAACTGTGTATTGATGAAAAGTTGCAGTTTTCAGTTCAGTAATCAAGTTATATAGATGATGCTGAATAAAAGGAATATTGTTATATGACATATCCTGCTATGGGTAATTTGCAATGCTAATCTCAGGATTCTCCATATCGATTTTTCCCTCGAGTACCACTAGGGTTTCATGATTAGTCTCAAATATGATTGTGTCACACTGATAAGAGAAGAAATTTGAGGAAAAGAAGCCATTGGAGAGAAAAGAAGAAGGATTTATACTCATTTCTTCCCATCTCCTCTAACACCGTGAGATCAAGCCAACAACATACAACAATAAAACACAACAAACTTTAGTGGGAGCATAAAATTCTCAAAGGCATATTTCATCATCAATTATCGTGTCGGCTTCTCACCACATAGGCAATGTATATCAGATCTCTCAACAGGATGTCAATAGGGGTCCAAGACCATTTTTTTAAACTAAACGATCTATGTTGGTCTAACATTTAATCCAGGTATATCCAAATGCATTAGACTCTTTGTGACCAGTGTCATCCTGGGACTATTTTGTCCAAATTAAAAATAAGCCAGAGCGGCATGAATAACTAGCAAAATAATTCTTATAGTTGATTGCATTTTTTATGACTAAAGATTATACAACAGTCCAGCCAGACTATAAACAGTGAAAAGCATCAATAATATCTATAAGCTGGAAAAGATTGAAACACTGCCACCAATATGTTTCAATAGCCTCGGAAATATGCAATTTTCACATTCCTAGACGCTTTGTACCACATTCTGAGCAGAACTTGGAGGTTTCTCTTAAATATGCAGCACCGCATTCATCACAATACTTTGCTGGGCTTGGAGGCTGCAGTGAAATGATTTAAGATATATCAGCATGAGAGAGATAGCAAGTCATAGTAGTAGTAACCATATTGAAAAGTTGCCCAACATTTGGCTCCTAAATCGCAAACAATGCATTAGACGATGTTTCAAACATATAAGAATGCCTAAGTATATTATGTGTGTGTAATAATCACCCAAAACATAGGAAGTTAAAACTCCTTCAAGTTTCCCTTTCGATTAGAGTTTGGGTTAGTCCTTTGTATGCAAATAGTAATCATGGAACCACCGTAGTCTGTTTCTCAAACAGTTAATTACTTATGCAAGAGCTGAGCAAAACAAAAAAAAAAGCGAGTACTACATTATTAACAAAGATAGAACCACACCGTTACTGTTAACAATGTTTCGATCATTAGCATATATTCTTTAGCAATCATTGGAACAATTAATATATGCATTAATGTAATCTTTTCAAAATTACAAGGTTAAGACATCAGTATTTTTCAAGTTCTATTGCATGGATAAATGATAACCTTCATGTGTTATTTGCCTGGACAAACTAGGGCTTTGTGCTTTCAACTTATTTGCAAATGTACTCAACTGAACTGAAATTTACTTATTTCAGTGTAGATTAATAAGCAGTTCTTATAACAGCTGAACTGAACTGTACTGAAATGGATGGGTTATAAGTTGGAAAGAACATAACCTATAAAGTTCTAGCAAAGTGATTGTATCTAACCAAAATATATAGTTTTAGATCATTCACGAAAAAATTCTCACCATTAAATGCAAGCGGCCTCCAACATGACCTCCAGTTAGAGGTTGTAAATAAGCCATGTGTTGAGAAATGGTAGATGGGTGGCTAGAATGAGCAATTTCAAGGGGGTGCGGAGTCGGTCCACATTGATGATTTTGACAAAACTGTGTAGAATGTTGACTTTCGTGAAGTTGGTGAATGGGGTGAAACTGAGGTTGATGTGACATTGTATCGACTTGATGCTTTGAAGATGCCTGCTCCTCGTTTTGTGGCTGCCAAAGTCAAATAGGGCAAATAACTCCCCCACAGTTCAATAATTGATGTCTAACAAGCAAAGAACAAGCATTTGCTATCATAGTTGAGCAAAAAAAACAATAACAAACAATTGCATAGGATTGTTTGCACTTTGACATGATAAACCCAAATTATTGAACTTGCCCCGGGATCCTAACAAGTTCCAAACAAAGAAAACGAATCAAGACGATAGTTCATCATGAATTCAATGTTCAGTCACTGTTATCTTAGCATAGCCATTGTGTTGCTTTCATGAAGCAAGCATGTAGGTAAATTAGTCTTCAGTTTCCATATTTACCTCAAGTTCGACCTATTTTTGCATTATTTTTAACAATATTCTCACAATAGGGGACCATGCAGGGTTCAGAACTTCCCTTGATCAAACACAACAACAGAAATAAAACTTGTGGGGTCGACTACTTTGACCAAGCACAATATGGCAATGTATAATCATCACCAAAGCGCAATATGAAAGCTCAGAGAAAGTTTTAAGTATTGAACAACTTGTTCAATGTGCTCAAAAATCACAATATGAAGAAGGCTACATGAGTGAGGGGAAAAACAAAATAGAGACAAAAAAACAAATGAATGATTTCTGTATCTTAAGACACAATGTGAACAAAACAACAGAAAGTAATGCATCTCAACATGAAGACCTCCACAATTAAACATTAACAGACTTTACAGTCGTATGACAAAATAACATGATTCTTTACAAGAAAGGACCAAAAAGTTGGCATGGAAAGAACAAAACCATATTATGCTAGTTCAGTATGCTGGCACTTGACTGTGGCCCATGCACTTGCATACTTCACTAATCATTAGTATGGCTACATAACAGACAGTCAAAAAGTTCAAGAACCCTGAGCAAATAAAAAACGAACCTAGACATCACTTACTGATCGAAATCCCTGTGCAGTGGTCATTGTAGGACTATCCGAAGCAGGAAGTGTCTGAAAAGAAATACAGAATTTCAGGTTTATCGACAAGGCTTATTATTGGAGAGATTGAAATTACTACAGTATCAGTTTGTCAAAATCAATTTCCATGCAATCAGATTATTGAGCATATCATCTTTCACGTGGCAAGGGAAACTACGTCAATAAGGACCCTTACAACAAATCTCATGAAAGACACAACTCTTCAGCTGGACCAACCCATAAGTTCAAACAGAAGTAGACCTTTTTACCTTAACAAAAAGCCCATGCAAGTGATTTCAAAATGGGGATGTATATATGAGAGCATACATTTAAAAAAGAACTAACACTTACAGGCAATCCAGGAATGTTGGACACAACCCGCCGGTATTTGTGCCTTGGAGAATAGAACTTATAATCTCGAGAAGTAACAGCAACCTCTTCCCGACCTGTTAGCCGTTTGAACCTGGAACATTAGCAACCAAGTGAGAGTGAAGAGTGGTAAGTTCGGTGTATCAGTCAGGGGCAGGGCAGGTTACTAGAGTCGTGGAAAAGAAGAAATTAACATTACTTTCTATCCACCTACCATGATTTTGTTTTTCAAGTATATTCCTTCTAAGCAAGCAAAATAGTTCATTTTTTGAAAAATATATATTTAAGGGAAATATCATGAAGTAGGATCTACAGACATGCCATTTAAGTCTATATGCAATAAAATAGTGCTGTACAACTTACCAGTCAGCATCTTCTAGGGGCATATTATTGGGCTTCTCAACTATATTCAGCCCATTAACTACCACAAAACGTACTCTCTTCTCTTCTTGTATTACTAATTCTGGGAACCTTGTCCTTGTCTCAAAAGAAGTTGCCAACTCTCTCCTTTTAAAAGAATAAGTACCTTCAGGAGAAGAGAAACCATGCCAAGTCAAATTTGAGGCTCAAATATTACAAAGCAAAATAATTACAAAGTGTTATTTGTGAAATTCTATAAAGTAAAATATCCCAATTAGATATACATGTGCATGATGTTCGGCATGCATGAGCTAGTTTATAGTTTAGACCATTTCGTTGTACTTTAAATTAACAAAGTGAAATAATTTAACGATGCATACAGAAAAGTTATAGGAAGGAATAACAGACCTTTTTTAGGAAATTTCTTGGCCAATTTTCTGTACAAACCTCCAGCTGCTTCAAGGGCAACTCCAAGGGTCTTATCACGGATACCATTCAAGGAAGCCAGCCTCATATTTGCATCATTAACTAGCGTTTCATATAAATTTGCAACATACATCAAGGGCAAAGCAAACCTTGGGTCACCTTCATATTGCACATCTCCTGGTTTCCTCTTATTCATTTTATCTTGTCCTGATTGGGCATCATAATTTTGCTCACCATCACCAGCCAATTCAATTACATGATTGCTGATGAAGTGATCAACAATTATCTGTAAGAATCTCGCTCTCGCAGATTCAATAGGTGAGACATCTAGCTCAAAATCCAAAACAAACCAGTAAATATGACTGCAGACACAATATGGCTACATAAGAAGAAGTAAGGTTTCCAAAGTGATATTGTGGTTAAAATAGGACACTTTGCAGAAATAGTTTAGTTGGTTATGTAAGTAGTAGTACCATCAGTGGTCAACATATCATAGACACCTCGAGGAGACCTGTTCTCGAGGCAAGTGCTATCTTCTTCTACCCCAACACCATGAAGAGGTAAGGTATTCCTATAGGATTCATGCATACAGTCCTGGAGGGACAATAAAAGGCATAGTGTAATAAGCAGTATCACAATAAAAAAAAGGAATAAGAAAAGAGATAGTGTTTTAGGACGCTGCACTGAAAAGAACAAAATATAAGGTATCAGCCTATATTCTCTTTCAGCATGTGATTTCTTCAATTAGTTATTTTTTTCTAGTATCCTTCAGAGTTAGAAGAACAGCCATTCCTGGAAAAATTAAGTGGTTCGCAAACTGTAAAGAAATATCATTTTATAATTGAACAATGAAAAATCGAAAAAGAGGACTTACAACAGCTGAAGAGGAATCATCAGCGGCTTCTAAGCTATCAACGGCGGAGTCACCAATAGTATCAAGATTAGGGGGGCGGGAATCGACGGAGTTAAGATCATGAAGAGAGTTGGCAATGAAGGAATTGGCGGATCTCAAGTTGTAATGCTGCGCGGGTACCCTACTTCCCATCTTCCACTATAAAGCATAACATAAAATTCAAATTGAAATCAGAGCCGGAGAAGAATCAACCATAGCCATTCGACAGAGCAACTCCATGTCCTCTTCTCATTCCACGGCTGAGTGTAGAGAAAAGAAAAGGAATCATGGAGCGAGGATAAGGATTTTGAACAAGAGGAAGAGGAGAGAGGGAGAGAGGGAAGTAACGGGCAATAAAGAGAAGAGCAGCGGGAGGAACCCAAACCTGAAACCATACCTGACCTTATCAAACCACGATAAACAGTCCAAGCCTCACTCCGATCTCATCTCCACACCTGCCCTTCCACCCTTTCACTCACTCTTTTCAACCTTTTTTGTTATATTTATATTAAATGTACTAATTCACAATCGGGAATTAGTCGCGATCTGTAAATGATTTAAAACTATGAGTCTCGTGGTGAAAATAAAAAATACGTATATACGATCTTTATTTGTTTATATATTTACGATGAGTAATGTTTTCTTTTGATATTTACTAACATAGTTTGAAAAATTGGATCATGTGGTGATGAACAATGTTATTTAGTAGAAGATTTGTAAAATTTATATATTCCTTACAAAATTATGATTTCGGATCATATTTTAACAATTGACAAACTTTGTATATTCATTACGTAATGGATTCATAACTATGAGTCGACAGATCCTGGATACTTTTTGTTTCTTGAACTTCCTCTCCTTGTTGATTGCAAAAATGTAAACTAGTTCAAAGTGGAATTATTATCACTTAGCAAACCCTTCTTCTTCACCATCCAAAATCCTAGCTGAAAAAACTAATTCTTCTGCAAAGGGTAGCTCTTTTTTCTCTTTGCTGACTTAATGGGCTGACTTATCCTGAGCCCAAGCCCATTGTGTGTTTCTTTTGAAATTAATCCCTTTAATCCTTGTTTCTTTTAAAATCTCTCCCTCTCTCTCAATTGATCTAAACATACTATGATAATATCATCAAAATAATTGGTGGCAGGCCAATGCGATCAAAACACTGCTCTAAAACCTCTCAGCATTTTCATTCTCAAGCTTATAAGTTACATTTGTAATTTCCGAAATTCAATTGCGTTGGGTAAGAATCAATTAACTAATTTTCATTTTTAAATGTATATTTTTATTGCTGAATGAGTACAGAGTCGAAGCACAAAATGTTAGCCTCAGACCTCAAATCATGATATTATTCAATGTCAAATTATCAAGTATCGCTCGAAACTACATAGCTCAAATATCTCGAAGCATTTCATTAGTAAATTTCGGTGTTGGTACACCTTTTAAAGTGAAAGTGTGAGGTCCTAGATTCGATACACAACTTTTTCATTTTATAAATTATCGTGGATTGTAAATGAAATAATTTTACATAGATTTCTTATCTAGTTTCATGGATATGTAGTAGATTTATTTATACATATTCAATAGATAGCATAAATAAGATACTTTTTTGTTTTCATCGCGAGGTGATCTTTGATGAGTTTCAACTGTGGGTATCACTTTTAAATCATGTCTATATCTAGATTAACCCCAATTACCAATATATAGGTGTCTCAAAGGGTAGGATAACATATTTTCGAGAATTTTAAGATTGATTCATACACATTCTCAGAATTTAATCTTTATGGTGTGTTTGAAAATGCTCATTTTGAAAGAATTCAATTCAATTAAATTCATTTTGTCAATTTCACTTGTTTTGAACCAAACAAATATTGATAGATGCGAGGAATAGAAATCTTGCAAAAAGTTGCAAGATTTCAACTAAATTCATTTAAGTTGTTCTTTTGAATATTGTTTTTATCATTTTACCTTTTCATATGTTTTATGTTGAAGAAATCAAAATATTTGTATAAATTATTTTGAAAACATGTTAATTATATTAACCAATCAATTTGATTCTCTAATATGAATGAAGTTTCTATCACTCTTGAGTGAATTCAATTCAACTCGTTTCATTTTTTTCTTATGAAATTCATTTTCAAACACACCGTTAATGAATACAATATTTAAAAACTGACTAGTTCCTGGTACCGGATGATCCGGATCACACATTTAAAATTTGATATAGTTACGCGGAGAGGACGTGTAACATTAATAGAAAAGAGTGTTATTCTGCAGTGAACAAATCAATGGATAGAGAGAGAAGTGCCGAAATTGACTTGAACACGTGTAGTGAACAGTTTCAATCATTGTAGCCATTCTTTGACTTCAGCACTAAACATTCAATGTTAAAAGTAGACACTATTAAATACTAATATACTTGCTGCTTGCTACTTGCTACGCAGCAAGTAGCAACCTATTATTTTGTTTTATTTAAAATAAAAACGGGGGGCAGCTGACTGATTCATGGTATTTGCCCATTTATTTTCTATTTGTGTCTCTCCATTTTTAGTAACTAATTGCATTCATTGATTTATTTTTTAATTTTATTATGTGCCATCCTTAACCTCGTTTTTCTAAAACATATGCTCCAATGTATAAATGATATTTTGGCTTATCTAATCATGAATCTAACCAAATTGGTGATTTTTCTTTATGTATATTTTAATTTTTACTACTAGTTCAATGTTTCCTGAAACTGTAATCTAAAACTTTAGATGAATTTTCCTTCAAATTTTGTAAAATTCATTTTCAAAAAGTTTTGTGTTTACTAGAAATTTATATGAAAGCAATAGGTCATACAAAAATTTATGTAAAAGTTATAAGAAAGTTATATGTTATACGAAAAATTAGATGAAAGGTAAAGGCTATAAATTAAGTAATATAACATGTACGATACAGTTACCATGAACCCTATTCTAACATTCAATGTTAAAAATAATTAAAAATATATTTATTAATAATATTATTTTATAAATATTTTTTATTTACTGAATTTAGTTACGAAAAACTATAGGATAAGTTATAGAAAATGTATTTAGTTACTACATGAAATTTTAAAGGAATGTTATAATTCATATGTTAAAAGTTATAGAAAATGTATAAAAAAAGTCGGCTCCATATTTAGTTATAGAAAAAATATATAAAATTATAGGAAAGTTAATGAGAAAACCTTCTGAAAGAATCCAAGGATTCATCAAGAACAAGGGAGGAAAAAAGAGAAAATGAAGAAGAAGCTTGAAATGTTGTTCAAAATGAAAAGATAGATAACAAAGTGGTTAGGTATCAGCTTTATATACACAGTTGAAACCTTTTTAGTGTTTGTTACACTATCAGACGGATTAGAATCAACCAATCACAGCTGCTTAACTAACAGCTAATGGTTAACTGTTTATAAAAGTTGACTTTACTTCACTGTGAACTTGACTTGATTGTGAGCTTTTTGTATTGAGTAGATCTTCTGCCTTGTATATTTCCATCACCCTCCCCTCACAACCAGCCTTGGTGTTGTGGATGAAATGTACAATACCAAAGCTTTGGAGTGCATGTGTAGTGTTTACAAAGGGTACATGTATAGCGAAAACAATCTGCTAAGGAAGCCAAAATCAATGTGATTTCTAACAATGTGGCAATCAATCTCCACATGTTTTGTCCTTTCATGAAAAACAGGGTTTTTGGCTATGGCAATGGCAGATTGGCTGTCACGGTAAAGTTTTATGGGTTCTTGTATTGGTATTTTGAAATCATTCAGCAAATAACTGAGCCATTTGAGCTCGCAGCTTGTAATGCTCATACTTCTATACTCAGCTTCAATAGAGGACCTACTAACAACTGGCTGCTTTTTTGTTTTCCATGAAATCATGGAATTTCCTAGGAAAATACAGAAACCAGTAATTGATTTCCTTGCGACCTTGCATCTGCCCAGTCTGCATCGTAGTTTGCTGATAACTTTAAGTTATTGACACTAGGATAGAACAAACCACAGTTGCTGGTTCCTTTTAAATATCTTAATTTATGAATTTCTCATGTAAATGATGATGACAAGGTGTCTACATATGCTCACTTAATTATTGAGTTGCATAAGATAAATCAGGTCTTGTGAACCCCATATAAAGTAGCCTTCCTATAATTTTTTCGTAGATCTCAGGGTTTTGCAAGGCCTCTCTAGGGTAGGGATGTCAATGGGGCGAGGTGTTGGGGGTAAGTGTGAGTTGTGTATATCCCACATAGAAATTTAATGAGTTAAGTGAATGATATATGTTGGATTCTGAAGATAATTTTAGTTTTGTAAGTTCTGAGTTTAGAAGCAAAGTTCAGAAGGAAGTCATCTTAGAAGCAAAAGGTTTCGTCAGCAGAGCCATGGATGCTCAGAAGCTATTAAAGTCAGATGAGGTATTAAATATCTCAGAAGATCACTCAAAACTCAGAACCTCAAGAAGTTCCTCTTAGGTTCTACAAAGTCAACTTAGTCTTTTAGCGCCAAAAGTCAAGAAAAACTGATTTTGCATTTAATGTTACCGCGCGCTTTGTCCCGAAGTCCACTATAAGATAAACGTGGTTGCAAAATCAGGAACAAGAATTTCTCTGCAAATCTCACCTGCAACTATCATACAAAGTGGTCCCCCAAAATCAACCTAACACAGCATGGCGCAGATCAGAATTGGATGAGCTACTTTCACGGATTGTTAACGGAAACAAAATTGGGAGACAACGGCAGAATTCCTAGCAACGGTCCAAATATCAACGGAAACATTCTCTCCCTCTATAAAAGGATGATTTCCGTCATTAGAGAAGGTCGCCGAATCTTAGCAAAATTTTTCATGAGTGAACCAATTCTCAATCTGTTTACAACCTTCTCATAGCAAACATTCAAATCTCATCTGTTTGTATTTAAACTAACTGAAACAAAGTTCAGAAGTTCATATAAATCATTGTCTTATAAACTATTGTAAATCACACTAAGCTGAGGGTAAGTTAGTGTAAGGGAGCTAGGTAATCTCATAAGGAAGGTACTTAAGAGAGACGAAGCTCAGAGCCTCAGATATAGAAGAACGGTACTTCTATATTGGTATAGCTCAGTTAAGATTGTCGGAGGGTACTTCAGTTAAAGCATTGTAAAGGGTTTACTCTTCACCAGAAGAAGAGTTGATAGTGGATTAAATCTTGGACTGAAGTTTCCAAGGACTGGATTAGGCAGAGGCTGAACCAGGATAAAATCTCTGTTTGCAAATTTTCTTACCTTGCTCTTTTAT
>CATIWQ010636511.1:0-12775 GCA_949673415.1 Euphorbia schlechtendalii | reverse complement strand
AATTTTGTTTTCTAAAGAAAGAAAGTAATTTTCGAAGCATCGACTTATTACTCTTCTTTAGAATCTTCATGTCTCTCTTCATAACTCCAAGTTCCGCTTGGCAATTATCCAACTTTTGTTGCATGCTAGCCTTCCAATCTTCCAGAGCCTCTTCATCTTCTTCATCTTCTTCTTCTATTACAGTCATCGGGGCTTTTCCTTTGCGACGGCTTATGGATGGATCAGATGGGCCGGTGGAAGAATCTTCTTGAGTCAAATTGAGCTTCTTGGTGCGGTTGGAGTAGGATTAGAAAGAATAAACATCAACGTGTTCTTGGAGTAGTCCGGTGTTCTTCAAGTAATTTCCATCCATGTAGCAAAAATATTCTCCCGGTTGTTGAACATATGGGAGTTCACCTCTTGCACGCAAGATTATACCGGTGATAATTTCAGCTGCTCCAATCTTACTTCTCATGCTCGTAGAGTTTTTCTTCATCATGTCCCAAATAATATGCATGATCTCCACTTTTTGATTCATCATAGCACACGAAAGAACAAACAAGTCCTTCTTTTGAACTTTTGTATTTTTTACTCGACAAAATATCAAAGTGGAAAGGTGTTTGTGAAGAAGAAGAATACATTCATCCTTAATGAGTTTGTTAGGGGAATTCTTGGGATCGAAAACTCTCTTACCCGATAAATTTGCCCAAACTCGGTAAGGTTGAAATGAGTCCATTATGCTTGAATAATTTGCAATCTCAAAACCGAACCAATCACTCATCATTTATCTTATGACGGTGTATTGTTGTCCTTCATTCCGAAATTGAATTGCCCTCCTCTTCGAATCTTCGAAATCGAATGTCACCAAACATTAGAGAATCCAATCTCGATTTTGTGGAAAGCGCATTGACACAAATCTTGAAAGACCAAGGATGGAAAGGTAGGCTTCCATCTCTTGACGGAGATTAAGACTCTCTGAGAAAACCAAATCAAGGAATATCATCCCGGTGATATCCAACTTGCTTAACTTTTGAAATCTTTTGCCTTCCTCTCTCGTTCTCAACGGAAATGGACAATCAAATTCTTCTTGAATCGATCGCGCTCCTTGCTTTTGTGTAGCTCTTTTCACACGAGGCATATTTGATTATGAAGAAAGAAAAGTTTGGAAAAGATTTAGATGGTTGAATGAGAAAATTCAGAAATTTGAAAGCTTTTGTAGAAGGTGTGGTGGTTAGGGTTCAACTTGGACATATTTATAGAGGTATATTGGGTCTCTAATTGGTCATAAATGGGATTATAGCCGTTTGGGGTCAAATCTAGCCATTAATGGTGGTTTAAGCCATCTGTCGCGTGTCAGTTCGCAATCTGTAACGGTTATAATTTTGCAGTGTCACGATCGCGAAGGCCAATCGCGATCATGATTCTCTTTACGAATGAAACAGCAGGTTTTAATATTCAATTGTCACGAGCGCGATTTGGGTCGCGGTCGCGATACGTAACTTTTCCAGATTCTTCAATTTTAGAATTGTACCTATAAAAACTTAGAAACACAAACACAAACAAACTTTGTTAAATATAAACAATAAATATTTACTATAGTACCTTGAGAATTCATGGTGAAGATAGCAATTGAACATCGACGTCTTGGTGTTCAAATTTATTTTCATTTATAAAAACAAAGACTTACATACAAACAAACAAGCAGACTACTAAACAAACACACAACTTAAAATCTACTAATACAAATTTTTCTAAAAAGAGAAAAGACATGAAATTTATTCAAGCGGGAGTGATTCAATCATACGATCGATCTTGTAACGATACTCTCGCAGATCTCTTTCAACATCACATACTAAAATATGGATATTGCTAACCTTGCGATGAATAGAAATTTGATCCTCCCTTAATTTATCCAACTTTCTCATGAGATTGGTTGAACTATTTCCTTCATTCCTAATGATTTCTCTTTCTTTCTTTTTATCAGCCTCGACGCGTTCATCCCACGATTTCCAATCATAGGTTATTCCAGTTTCTCTAATACACTTATTTAGAAATCCATGCTTGAAAAAAATTTCCGTAGTTAACTCTGGAATTTCGTCTTCATCAGTAAAGACTTCTTCAGAATTTGGTAATCTCCTAATTTGTCCTAACAAATTTGCCATAGTTCGACACCCGAATGCTATCCTTCCAGGATCAATTGCGGCAGACATGAGAGTCCCCATCATAATCCCCGATACAACCACAAGTAAGCCATTCCAAATTGCTTCCAAGATAAACAGTTCTTCAGGAAAGACCAAGTCGAAACTAGATCTACCGAAAAGTGTACTACTTAAATAGAAGTGTAAAGTGAGAAAACAGAGATCTCAGATCCACCGGCTATAGGCAGATTCCTGTTTGTATTCATCGTTTCCAGTAAGGAGATTCCAAGTTGGTAGAGGATCCCAACCAAGAGTCATTTTGTAATAACAATCTTTAGGGAACCCCAAATTTTGCTCTAACTTCTTCCTTGATACTTTATACTTCTTTCCTTGATGTCGATACTCCAAACACTTCATCTCAGAATTCGTCCACACTAGCGAAATCAGCATTTCCTTACAGTTATCTTCACTGTTCCCAATATTCACAGAGGAGTAGAGAATGAAATTTAGGACTCCAAGGTAATACATGACCCTCTCATAGATTCCTAATTGAAGAAAACTATTCTTATGAATGACATAAGAACTAACGAAATCTGCATCTCTAATGGCTTTGAAATGATCACCTTCCTCTCTAGAATGAATAGGAAAAGGTGCCTCATACCATTCTTGCAGGTCTGAAGGAGGAACAAGAACAGATTTGTTTGAGTGAACCATTTTGATGAAAAGGTTTGGTTGATTTCAAGCTTTAGAACATAAATTTTTGATTCAAAATGAAGGAATTTCGGATAACTGAAGTGAATAGTTATAAGAATCACAACCTATATGTAGAATATGAGAAAAACTGTCGAGAAACTGCCAAAACTGCTGCAGTTATCGCGCGCATCGCGATCGTGATCCTTGGACGCAAGCGTGACTAGCAGAATTTTGAGAAATAGAAAGTTTGTAGGATAATTCACGAGCGCGATAGACAGTCACGAATGCAAATAAAGAAAATAGAAGAAAGTCTTCTATTAGTCAAGAATTAAGATGGAAAATTATGATATATCACTCCAAAGATGATTATTTCATAAACTTCTCGAATCTAGAATGAAATTTAGAAAATTTGTATGGTATAGGAAAAAAAACAAATAATATCTTTAGAACTTACTTGGCTTCCCAAACAATATCTTTAAAACACTATTGCCTTCCCCGGCAACGGTGCCAAAAACTTGTTCACCACTTTTCTACTGATAAGTTTAATCAAATATGGTTCCAAATCTCGTGAACTGTTGGCTATCAATCATGCCAAAAACTTGTTCACAAACAAAATGTAGGTGTTGTCAATACCTCTTATCATATAAAAAAATGATGATAAACTGCAAGTATACAGTTGCGATGTAGTTTTAAAAGATATCGAACCCACAGGGAAGGAACCTGGTCTAAAGATATGTGCGGGAAAAATTGAGAAATAAAAATAAGATTTATATTTTTGGGTAGGAAGATTAGAATGAAAAGTTGAGTAAATATAGATGTGAAAGATTAGATACTCTAAACATAGAGATTTTCACTAACAAAAGTATAGCAGAGAAAACATGTAAGATAAACAAAGTTATTCTGACCCTCTAGATTATCTAACAGATTCGGTTCTAAACACTCAGATGTTCAATGATTCGCCACAGAGCAACACATGAAATAACTTTTCTAAGTCTAGCATAAACGAAATAAGATAATTATGAAAACCTGGACAACATCAATACTATGCTTAGTACGGGTCACTCTCACATAGCCACATTTAGCAAGTTACCATTCCAAAAATGTTGGCTCACTAAACAGTGTTATATCATAGATCCAGTGATTATACACGATATCGTTAACCCCGAAACTACTCTTAAAATTAACTCCAATGCATATAACTTGATTAACATAAAAGACTTAACACGAAATACGCATTATGACACATTGACATATCATAAACTTCGAAATAGAAAGTATAAGTAGAAAGCAAAGAAAAGTTGTAAGGTATGCAAGTGATCTAAAGTTGATCAAACCGTATCCACTCTATAATGGGAGTCGTCAATTCCCACAATTCCTGCATCTGCTTTGAATTCGGTCTCAACCTGTACAGAACCTCCGCTAGGATGCTATTCTTTGCGAATATTGAACAAATGAATATTGAAGAAAAAAAACTTTTATTGATAAGTGATTTGCAAGTACACTTATACAACAATCGCTCGAATACGTAGAGAAATCTAGTGATCGAAACAAGGATTCGAATCACTTAAACATTTTCTCGCTAACACTTTGGAACGTAGCGATTCTATCTATACATAAAACTATATCTCTCTCTTTTTTCTAATGCGACCTTTTTTCTCTGGCTTAGTGCTGCACGAAATTTGTGAGGATATGGAGCCCTATTTATAGAGTTTGAAGGGTTGCGTCTATCTAAACCAAGAGTCACGTCCATTGGTGAAAGATTGCATCTCTTCAATGTGATTGGATGAGAGGCTTTGATTCAATCCACAATGGATAGGTACCTTTTTATGATTGGTTGACTCCTAATAGGCGTCTGTTCGTTGGCAGTTGATGGCGGTTGATCATACTTATCTGGTGGTTGGAAGTTAAGAAGATAATATCAGAAAATCGTCCATGTCATGACCGTGATATGTGATTCGCGATCGTGAATCTTTTATTGGTAGACTTCTGTTTCGAAAGTGAACAGGTTGCGACCGCGAATGATTGTTGTGACCGTGAATTGAGTTTTCTTCAGAAATCTCCTCGTAACTTCACCGATCTTTGACAGCTTCGATCTCATGCCAAATCTTTAAGTTCCACATATCTTTTTGCACCTTTTTCACTCTATTTGCATAGAATTCCACTTTTGATCATTTTACTCCCAAGATTCACCTAGTATCTGCATTTGCATCAAAAACAACTACATACCACGTGAAATCTTTTATATGAAGTATAAAAATGACTTAAACTATAGTGTTTATTGTATAAAATTATCATGATAATAAGTGTAATTATACACTTATCATGAAGCGTTTGAAATGCCTTGTTAGAAGGGCCATTTGTTCATCAAAGTCATAGCTGGTTAACACATCAGATGAATCAACTTTTAGGACAATGGCTTTTCCTTCTCTTTCCTTGCCTCGACTTCTTTTTAAGTCATTAAAATATTTCCTTAGAGTCATATCATGACTCAGCAAGGTGCCTATCAGCTCATCGTAGCTGTAGGTCGTTAGATCATGAACCTCCTCAATAGTGCTCTTCTTGGAATCCCATTCTAAGGTAAGAGTTCGCAAAATATTCTTGACGAGCTCCTCCTCAGTGAACTCCTTCCCCAATCTCTTCAATTCATTAAAAATGTTAATGAACCTGATATTCATGCTTTGAATACCCTCACCGGCGCTCATTGAGAACATCTCATACTCCCTTAAAATAAGATTGATCTTGGACTATTTGACCTTATCTATCCCCTCGTAGGTAATCTCCAACTTTTTCCAGATTTCTTATGCTGTCTCGAATCCTGAGACCCTGTTGAACTTAGTAAGATCTAGCGCACAGTGTAAGTAGTTAATCGCTGTGGCATTCTCCTTGAGAAGCCTCAAGTCAGCGTCGTCGTAGTCCTCTAGATCTATTGGAAGATGAATTTCATCCCTCACAATAGTGGGAATTCTAGGCCCAAGCTCGATTGCAAGCCAAGCCTCCATGCTTTGTGATTGAATAAAGTTTTTCATGTGATTTTTCTAGAACGTTTAATGACTACCATAAAAAAGATGTATCCCGGTAACAGACATTCCCACTCTTAAGAGAACTGTTGGATCCAAAAAACTCTTCATGGACTCGATCCTCATCTTCAAGTATAGCTGCCTTCGTCCGTGACTTATCGAAAAGTCCGAAAACATTGGGCACCAGTTCATGTTTGATTTCCTCCTCTTGCACTGCAACTTGTTTTGTATAGTTTATCATGAAATTCATCAGGCTGGTATGGATCTCTCTATCTTTGAAAAATGTCTCAAATGTCTCCAAACCATTGCACTAATTATCACTGCAATGGGAAATTAAATTAAACTAAATGAAATATGACTGAATTTGGAGAGTTAATTATGTACGAAAATAGAAATGTTTGGGACAACTAACGTCAAGGTAATACCGGGAACAGAAATCTGATCGCTTACAGTAACCATTTACGTAATAAACACAAACTGTCATAACAAGGTAGCCGATATCTCCAACTTGCTAAGCATTTCCCACTTATTCATCCACAAAGATGTTCATACTCTCCTCTAAATCATATTGACATGACTCCTCCAAAGTTTGTTTCATACTCTTAGAGTCTTCTACCACCTCATACTCTGCCAGTTCATCCAAAATTCTACCCTAATCAACAGCTCTCACATTAACTATGATAATCTCATCTTCACGCTTCTTTCTAAGTGTTAATATTCCCTTTTCTGAACCATCTTTAATTTCAAAAGGGAATTCATCCTTGCTAGGGATGATTCTATTTCTCAAATAATCAAACAAAATTGAGATTGTGCTCTGCTTAATACCTTTAACCTCAAGATATTTATATGATCCCTCCACATGTCTACTATATCTTTCCTTGGCAGAGACACAAAAAATAAGGAAGTAAGGTTAACAATACAATATTTGAAGAGGAATACGTTCTTCAATTTCTCTATATAATCTTAAATGAAAATGTTAAAGTACCAGATATTAATGATATTGAAAAGAACATCATCTGGCTTAGCATCCATTCTAAATAACATATACTGATGATGTTGAAAACTGTAAATCGAGCCAATCATTTGAAGTGATGGAATTCTACCAAACTGAGCATTATCAACTTCCATATAAATGGCATCTCCTCTGTATAAACATCTGAGGAACATATCATTAGGCTTTTGACCACTTTTAGCAATATGAAAAGGAAATCTAGCTAGAACAGATAACGCCTGTCAAAGGACAGTTAAAAAAATTTAGGGGAAAAAAATAAATTTAGATCCAAGTAAAGTAAATTCATTTAGGTTAGAAAAGAACAGAGTCCAGCCCCAAGAAAGCAAAGGGCATGCGTAAGCTTAATTCCTCAAGAATAAGAGGTACACTCATTAACTTTAAATTAAAATCAAAAGAAACCCCAATGATAGATTTTAGGACAGTTTAAGAATTAAAAAAATTTCTACGGACAACAAAGCTCTGTTCTTTTAAAACTTGCATTAGGTATACTTAACATTATAATGGTCAATTTCATATTAAATCTACAATATAAGGTGAAAACAAGCAAAAAGAAGAAAACTTTTTGGATCTTTTTTAGATTGGTATTTGAACAACTTTAGCTTAGAAATTATTAGATCAAGATATAGTAGAGGCCAAACGAAAAACAGATCAAATAAATTCAAAATTGAAATCAGACAAAATAGAGAAACTCTAACTTTGGGCACCAGTTCATGTTTGATTTCCTCTTCTTGCACTGCAAATTGTTTTGCATAGTTTATCATGAATTCATCATGCAAGTATGGATCTCTCTATCTTTGAAAAATGTATCAAATGTCTCCAATCCATTGCATGAATTATCATTGCAATAGGAAATTAAATTAAACTAAATGAAAAATGATAGAATTGGGAGAGTTAATTATGTATGAAAACAGAAATGTATATTTCTAAGCCTCAAAATTTCACTCAGAATAGTATACTCAGCACGCATTAAAATAACTTGGCATTCAATTTTTAAATCTTAATAGGAACAAGTTAATCTGCATTCACCTCCTCTACATGATCATTTAAGCTAACGCGGACCAACAACCGGTATTTTTCATGATCTAGGTCCGTGTCTCTAACGGTACACGATTTTAATGGTAAAAACGGTGATACGGTACGGTATTGATAACATTGGTTGTAACCACTCAAAACCGCCAAGAAGAGGGATCTATTTTAAAGAATACAAAGTCGCAAGAGGAGTCCTTTGAAGAGAGCAATCCTAGTGCATTACAAGTTCGTATTTTTCACAATAAGCATAAAGAGATTTATACAAAGCAGCTTAATCAACAAGGTGATTTGGTATCAAAGCAAAATGTTTCTCAAAAGATAATGTCAATATTTCAAGCAAAGAATTTCAGAATAGATTTATTTCACTTCAAATTGGCATATGTTACCTTCAGTCGCCGCCAAGTTCCTACTCATTAGAGTTTTGCATGGTAGAATTCCTATCCCTAAACATCCAACTAAATGATTTCTCATTGAAGAACTTCCAGATTAATTTTAATGGGAAGAACGGTGGGATTTGGGTTGGTTTACGCTCCCATATTCCGGTTTGGCATGCGTGATATGGCTAGAAAATGGTCTGCTTTGGAACTGTTCATCATTAGAAAGGGACAAAGTGGGGATCACTAATCACATGATTATGATTATAACAGATTCATGGGTTACAATTTATGTGGATACGGGTCAACAATTTCAGCTTGCTCACAAATGGGGGAAAATACAAATTGAAGCATACTCCCTCTTTACAAAGGTAGTTGAAGAGATCCCATTGTTACTTGAAGAGTGAATTCCCAACTTCAGTTGAAACCCAAAGATTCTACAATTCTTACGACACAAATGGGAAAAAGACAAGTTGGGAGGTTTCAGTTTAAACAGCAACCTAGATATTCAAGGTGATGATATGGGCAATTTCAGAAGTAAGAAAGATCTAGCTTATAAGGTGGAGATATCTATTAATTTGGGTTGTGAGAAACCAAAAAGACAAAGAAAATTGAGAGAAAAAACGTGTCTCATTTAAGATGAAACAAGATTCAACATGGCATATGGTAAGGGTGAGATGTCACTTTATTATCATTATATGGGTGATAAGTGTATAATTACACTTATTATCATATTAATTTTATACACTAAACACTATAGTTTAAGCAATTTTTATACTTCATATAAAAGATTTCACGTGGTATATAGTTGTTTTTTATGCAAATGCAGATACTAGGAAAATCTTGGGAGTAAAATGATCTACAGTGGAATTCTATGAAAAAAGAGTCAAAAGAGGTGTAAAAAGGTGCGTGGAACTTAAAGATTTGGCTTAGGATCGAAGCTACCAAAGATCGGTGAAGTTGCAATGAGAATTCTGAAGAAAAATGCAATTCACGGTCACGATAATCATTCGCGATCACGACTTGTTCTTCTTCAAAATAGAAATCTGTCAATCAAAGATTCATGGTCATGACTTGTATATCGCGGTCGGGACTTGGATGGTTTTTTGGTTTAATCTTCTTAACTACCAACCGCTAGATAAGGACGATCAACCGCCATCAACTACCAACGAATAGACACCTATCAAAAATCAACAAATCATGAAAAGGTGCCTATCCATTATGGATTATATTGAAGCTTCTCAACCAATCACAATGAAGTGATGCAATCATTCACCAATGGACACAACTCTTCGTATGGATAGACGCAACCCTTCAAACTCTATAAATAGGGCTCCAAACCTTACAATTTCATGCAGCATTGCAGAGTGCATCACAGTGCAATCAACCGGAGGGAAAACATTAGAGTGCATGAGAGAGATATAGTGTGTGTATAGATAGAGAATTCGCAACGTTCATAAGTGTTAGCGAGAAAATGTTTAAGTGATTCGAATCCTTGTTTCAATCACTAGATTTCTCTATATTCTCGAGCGATTTTCGTATAAGTGTACTTGCAAATCACTTATCAATAAAAGTTTTTGTTCTTCAATAGTCATTTGTTTGATATTCGCAAAGAATAGCATCCTAGCAGAGGTTCTGTACGGGCCAATACCGAATTCAAAGCAAATGCAGGAATTGCAGGAATTAACGACTCCCATTAAAGAGTGGATACGGTCTAATCAACTTTAGCTTTCACTTGCATACCTTATAACTTTGCTTTGCTTTCTACTTATACTTTCTATTTTGAAGTTTATGATATGTCTATGTGTCATTACGCGTATTTCATGTTAAGTCTTTTATATTAATCAAGTTATATGCGTTGGAGTTAATTTTAAGAGTATTTTCAGGGTTAACAATATCGTGTATAATCACTAGATCTGTGATATAACGATGTTTAGTGAGCCAACATTTTTGGAATGGTAACTTGCTATATGTGGCTATGTGAGAGTGACCCGTACTGAGCATAGTATTGACGTTGTCCAGGTTTATATGATTGTCTTAATTAGTTCGCGCTAAGTTTAGAAAAGTTATTTCATGTGTTACTCTGCAGCGAATAATTGCACATCTGGGTATTTTGAACCGAGTCTGTTAGATTAGTTTAGTGAATCATAACATCTTTGTTGAACTTGCATGTTTTCTCTACTATCCTTATTTCGTAGGGAAAATCTATATATTTAGATTCTGTAGTCTTCCATATCTATATCTACTCTTCATTCTAACCCTCCTATCCAAAATATATCAAATCTATTTTATTTTCTCTATTCTGTCTTCCTTGTTGATCTTTAGAGCTAGTCCTTCCCTGTGGGATCGATATCTTTTAAAACTACATCGCAACTGTATACTTGCAGTTATCATAATTTTTCTATTTTGATAAGCGGTATTGACAACACCTATACTTTACGTAAACATGTTTTTGGCATCATTAATATATAGCCAAACTCTTTGCGACAAAAGTTATTAAACATATCAGTAGAAAAGTGGCGAACAAGTTTTTAGCGCCGTTGCCAGGGAAGGCAAGTGCGTTCTAGAGATCAAAATTTTCGGTGAAGATAATTGTGTTCTAGAGATTTAATTTCTTGAAAATGGGCAATTATATTTTACATGTTATTTAGATTTATTTTTATTAATTTTATTATTTATATTATCTTGTTATTAACATATTTTTCTTGCTCTTTCATTGATTTTTCTTTCTAACGTGTGCATGCCAAGTACGCGTAGTTCGGGAGAAAATTTGGCATCTTTTGAATTAGAAATAGAACGATTTGGTAAGAGTAGAAATAGTAGTATATTTTGTTTTGTGTGTTTTAAAAATTAGTGTAGTTTTATAATAAAGAAAAGAACAAAAAAATATTTTGGATTTTGGCATATCGCAACCGCGACATGTATCACGCTCGTGATATATTTGATATGAACTTTCTATTTTTGAGTAAGAGAAAGTCACGATCGTGACACGATCATGACCTATGCGATATGCACAGCAGTTATTGCTATAACAGCTATATTCTAACAGTTATATTTAGAATATATCCGTTGAATAAGCAATAATTATCCTAATTTCCCTATAAATAACCTCTTTTCATGTTTTGTTTTCACAAAAACTCTTATTCTTAATCTCAAACCTTTGCAAAAATCAAGTTTTCTCTGCTTTCCAAAATCAAGCACTATTCTTTCTTTCTTGATTTCAATGGCTCTTAAGAAGCCTACAACAACTTCATCAAAGAGGAAAAGCAAAATGGTGAATCGACAAAAGGAAGTTAGTCGTCCCTTTCCGATTTATAGTGACGAGGAAGTGGAAAGATACTTGAGAATCAAGAACTTCGATTTTCACGGTACACTTTTCTACGATCCTACTTTTGTTATTGATGCTGGGATTCACACAAAAGTAGAGGAGTATTTCTCATTGTTTGGATTGGAGAAGTTTGTGAATATACGATTTCCTTTTATCGAAGAATGGGTCTTTGAATTCCTGGTTATTGTTGCTGATGATGGGAATGTATTGAAGAAGAAATTCAAGAATGAAGGAGAAGAATATAAGTTTAAAATGACGGATTTAATCAAGTGGTTTGGTTTGGGAGAGAATTTTAATGAAATTGAAAAAGATGAAGATTACGAGTTGACAGATATTTGGACGAAATTAATGGGATTGGATCGATACGATGTCAAGAATTCGTCCAGCAAGAACATCTTAAGCAATAGTCTTCTCTACCTTCACAAGTTTATTTCTCAAAGTCTTTTCTTTCGACATGAAACAACTAAAGTGTCAATGAAAGACTTGGAAATATTGGAGTGCGTAGTTTTGCAGTTTCGACCAAAGTTTTCGATGTATATTTTGGAATCCATCGCTAGTCTGACTACACATAAAAAGGCTAAAGTTGGAGGTGCAAATACGATTTGTGGGCTAATTTTGGGAGCGAAAAGTCAATTACCATACCAATATAATCCACGAGAGAAATTTAATTTTATGGGAGGAGTGTATATGAAAAGAGCAGGACTGGTAAAAGAAGAACTAGGGAAATTTACGTTCCTACCATATGAAGTAAGTATAAGAAAGCTTAGACCGACGCAAGAGTCTATTACTCGAGAAAACTAACCAGACGAAGAGGATGTTGAGGAAGTTCAATTCGAGAGTGGTAATTCAAGACAAGCCTCGAGAAGTACGAGTGATACGTGGAGAGGAAAGTTTGTAAGAGATGTCGACCAAGAATGCCTAGACATTGCCTCCATACAGCAAGATGTTTGTCAACTGACAAAATCCAATATTTCATTGAAAATGAAGTTGAATACATACTTCAGAATGCAAAATTTGGAAATATCTCCGAGCTCACCAAATTCAAGTTCTGAGGAGTGAAACGGGTTCAATTTCTTTCCTTTATTTTATTTTAGTTATGTGTTTCAAAATTTGATTTTTATAATGTCTCACAATGAGGACATTGTGTTCTTTAGTGTGGGGGGACATTTGTAAAAATTCCGTAAAATCCAAAAAAAATTGAATAA
>CATIWQ010636387.1:0-24317 GCA_949673415.1 Euphorbia schlechtendalii | reverse complement strand
TATGTATGTATGTATATGTATATATGTATATATGTATGTATATGTATGTATGTATATGTATATATTTATATATGTATATATATGTCTATATATGTATATATACATATACATACATACATACACACACACACACACACACACATATATATATGTATGTATATATATAATATTTATACACACACATATGTATGTATATATATAATATTTATATATGTATATATACATCTATGTACATATACATACATACATACATATATATACATACATATATGTATGTATATATATACATATATAAATACATACTTATATATATATATATATATATACACACACACACACACACATATACACACATACATACATATATGTATGTATATATATATGTATATATATGTATATGTATATGTGTGTGTGTATATATATATATTATAATGTAAAATTGAAACTTGAGGTAGATTTTTTTATAATTTAATAAAAATTTGAGTGAAATTTATATATTATACCTTACATATTTACCTAAATCTAAATCACCCAAAAAAAATGGACGGATTTTGTGAGAATTCCCTTAATTTTTATTGGGTTCAGTTCACTCATTTACCACACTATCATTATATCTCATCTCTCCTTTTCCGATATCGTGAGTTGGTGGAGATCAATTTGAACCAGACGCAACTCAGTGGTGAATTGCCCGTCGCGTATAACTAAATTGAAAAAGTCGCAGAATTTCGATATGCAATTAACCATGTTTATTGACGAGATTCCTAATTTGGTGAGTTTAATTAAATTCCATTAAGAAATTCAATTCCATTCTTTTCCTTTGATTAAAGGAATTGTTTCCAAACAAAACCTTAGTTCACTAGTTTTGTAGGAATCCCCCAAATTTATTTACTTTTGTATCTTTATTGTGTTTCATGAAATATTTTTGATTTCTAAGATTGTATTTATTCGTTTTTTACATTATAAAAAAATAGTAGCATATGCTAAGAAAACCATTTTACACGTGCACAAATAGAAGCTAAAAATAATACATGGTATTTTACAAAAAAAAGTTGCCTTTGTAAAATGAAGAAATTCTACTATGGGACTGAAGAACTGAAGTAGTTTGGTGAAGAAATCATAAAAATCATAATCATAATTATACTTGTAAATGAGCAAACTATTCAATGGTCTACCAAACATTCTTTTTCTGCTTTTTTGGAAAGAGTTCTTCCAATTTTATTTTATTCATATTCAGAAAAAAGAAATCAATTCAATTCAATGGAGCATCGACCAAATTTTTCTTTAAGGCCCTGGAAATGGAATAATGCTTAAAGTGGCAATAAGGGACCGGTAAAATACAGTAAAAGATAGAACAAACAAATGCCACAAATTCATGTTCTCAAATGACTCATCCCTTTACATAACAACCCAAGAAAAAGAGATCAGATCCCCCGTCATTCATTACTCTCCTTTTCAATTTCCTCTTCTAAACAGAAAGGAATAATACATCTAATTTTCTAAAAATTCAAAAATAAAAAGTTCATACCTCATTCCGAATCACTCTCCATACTTCCCATAGCCTTTAATCCTCCAGGTCTCTGCATAACACAACACACTTAATCTTAACCTTAAAACATTTTGATTAAAGATCATTTCATTAACACACACAGACAGAAAAACAACACTAGACAAATCATTGAAAAAGGAAGCACCTTTTTGGACGATTTCTTCTCCCTTACTTCATATCGTTCTTGACACAAATCAGTAAGCCACGCACCGGGGCTGACCAGCTGCAAATAGACAGTTGACAAATAGTGTCAAAAACAAAGATGGGAAGGGACAAAAGCTTTTAGACTTTAGTGAATGAAATTACAACTTGAGAAGACTTACAAGTAGTGTTCTTTGCATAAGTTTGGCTCTTTTCTTAGGCCTTTGGGGAGGCTTGCACCCTTTCATAGCCATGAAATCCTCTTCTTTTTCTTTGTTAGACAATGCAATATACAACCTTGGCCAAACAACCCGTTTCTCTTCCTTCACACTTTCCATCAAAACTTTGCTGTTATCATCTAATCCTACCGATCCTCTTGTTGTGTAAAACCGATCTTCCTTCTCTGGTGACGATGCTGATGGCTTTCGATTGTTCATTGACATCTCAGAATTCCTGATAAACAAGAATGGTAATCAGTACTTTTGGCATTTTTTACAAACCTATTTGACAAATAACGAATGAGAAGATAAAAGTCAACAGCATTGATAATTTAACAGCAATTAGCGGAACTTCAAGCAATTGTATAATGTAACCAATCATGCAGTCCAATAAACAAGATAAGCTAAGTATTCACAATTTTTATCAAACAAAACAATCTAATTTTAGAGGCACCTTTTGCAAAAACAAAGCCAATCAATAGTTTCAAACAAATGAACTATAGTCAATTTCTTAAACTTGCTCAAGGCTGAACTTTGTGTAAGCCTTCATGAGCTACCATTAAGGGCCTATCTGGGATTGCTCTCATGAAAAGTTCCATTAACAAACTTTTAATAGAACATATTTTGAATTTGGACAAAAGATTTTGACTCTCGATACTAATCAATTAGGAACTATTCGCTATTTATTTCCAAAGTTTTTCAGAAAAACAACCCGGGAAAGCAATCCCAAACTGGCCTTGAAACTACAAGTTTAAGGCCAAAATGCAACCTCCAACAAATGCATTACATTCTCGAAATCTCACAATATAAGGCTTGTTTTAATGATGAGGGTTTGAAGGGTTTCAGATTCTTACTTGATAGGAGACGTAAATTCTTTTTCAGCTTTGACAATGCGAGAGGAAAGCTTCTTCTTTGGAAAGGGATCACTTAGTTTAGATTTGCTGGCAAAGTTTTGATCTTTTTTCATTTTCACACATCTAAGTCTCTTTTTAGTGCCCCATTGTAGCAAAAAATCTGTCTCTGCACCACTTTGACTTTTCTTTTCGTTCTCCATTTGCTTCTTCTATTTGAAACAAAATCTGGAAACCTCACTGCAACAGAATTAGGTACAAAACTTAACAATTGACAAGCAATTACTCAGTCCAAAAAATTGAAACTTTCTCCTAAAATATCCAGAATAACTGAAATTAGTAATGCCAACTTAGAAATCTCAGTACCCTAAAGCAAAGCATTAAGCATGAGAAAGTAAACTAGAAATTTTTAAAAAATTGGTGCCTTACCTCAAGATCTGAAGTCAAAAAAATGGAGTATTCACAAAATCGAAACCAATCAGCCTGCATTTCATGTAGCCAAACAAAACCAACAACGCATCATCAAGAACAGAAAAGGAAGCTCATAATTTGCATTACAATATCAAAATACAAATGCATACATAAACAGAAAGAAGCAGAAAAGAGAATCCATTACCTTCAACTATGGCACAAGCAAACAGCAACAGCAAAATATTTGAAAAATTTGAAAGCTGAGAAAAAGATAAAGAATCGAAAATGAAGATGAGTGGGGAGTATTGAATTGAATCGGCGCTTTCTCTGTTATCTCCACCAAACCAATCTCCACGACTCTAGTCTGTGTTTTTGTTTCTACTCACCCTATTTTCTTGTTTTGTTGTGTTATACTTCCTTTTTTTTTACTTTTTATATAACTACTTTTGATTATATATCTTTATTAGGACTTCTTTACTGTATTTTGTAATATGATTCAATCTCGGACGTCCAATGTGAAATTGACGGCTAGATGGGCTTCCCTCCTTCACTTAGGTTTTTTTTTGGGTATTATGCATCATGAGCTTTTATAATTTCATGTATTTTTCAATTGGCTCACAATCAACTTTTAATACATACAACAAGTCACAACTAACTTTTTTATAACATATTTAGAATATTATTATATTATTATAATTTGTAGATGTTGATTCAAAGAAAAATCTCCACCCCACTCTTGAGTTTGTTTGTGAACTCAAACCAAGAGATTCCAAGCTTGCAAATTCATCTTCAAACCCTAGATTATTCTAGAATGTTATCATATTAGTATTGGAGTATTTTTGGTTGCTAGTGTAATACATGTATTTTGTTTGAGTAGATTTGTGATATAATTTTGTTGGATTCCATACAGCAAATAATATATTTATTAATCAGATTTTGTATACATTTTTTTTGGAAAAAAATCTTCTGTCCCCAACCCTGTCTCTCATTTAAAAATTGACAAGTATCATATTAAATTATATTTTAATAGTTATTAATTTCTCTCTCCCGTTTTTTCAATCTTTATCTCATTAAAAAGAACACTTGTCAAATTTTGAATGAGAGACAGGGTTGGAGATTTTTTTTTAGAAATAAGGTGGCATTTGATCGGTGACTATTAGACCAAAATATGGTGGTTTGTGTACTAACTCATAATTGTTCCCTGTGAAAGATTATTTTTAATTGTATTTTATTTTGTCATGGTAGATAGAACTGAACAAATCTTTCAAACACGCTTAAAAAATAAGCAATTCCATGAACTATCGTGTTCTTATTCTTAGAAATATTGTACTAATTTTAAGAAAATCTGGAGCCCAAAATACATTTTTTAGCATATGAACAAGCAAAGAAATGATGAAACCAATAGTAACATTTGTATAAATAAAAAAAGACAAAAGGGAAACTAAAGGAATAAAATAGGTGTATTATATGTCGTTATAAAGTCATAATTTGATATGTTCCATCTCAATCAGAAAAAAAATATATCCAACATCCTTCACTAAACTTATAAGAAAATCCTTACAAAATCTCCCAATGAGGCAGAGACCACTTCAACTGGCCTTGCCTAATCAAGTCTTGCGGTATAAGTTACATACTATTAACTCTTCAACAACTCAACATCTAAACCCTCTTTCATTTTCAACAATGATTAATTCATTATTTAATTGCTATTCTCTTTGCTGTATTTTCTACGTTCTCAAAGGAGTTGATTTCCATATCATCTTCTCCCAGTGAATGTTTCAACATTTCCAGAACTTGTTCGTGGTGGATTGGATTATATTATTGTTGAGTTAAAAATTATAATTCGTCATGAACTTCAGGTTCTGCTTCGCCCGAATCAGCTGTTGATTTGTCTTCTCCTGTACTTTCTTCTTTTGACTTCTCTCCTCTGCTCTCATAACTGTCATTCTTTTTTGGCTTCTCAACCTTTGGTTTTGGCTTCGGAATTCTTCCAATGCTGGCAGCCTATAAAAGAAAGCAATCCAAACCATTCACCATTCACCGATTTGTTTCAACCCTTACTATCCCAAATTTTGACACTAACTAAATCAGCTTTCTTGGCCAATTTTACACCTAACCAATGCAATATCACATAGCAATCCTTACATGCTTAATATTTAAGAATAATCTAGTTAATCTGAGCTCATGTATACAAATAAAAGCTTGATTTTCAAAAACTAACCTCTATGATGTTTACAGTTATTTTCAAGTGTAGTTCTCTAAGATAGGCTAATCTGCAATGGCATTGGGACTTAATTTTCAAGCTCAAGCTACTCTATATTCATAGCAGGTTGGTCTGGGCTCTATAGGGCCTACAGTTATAATTTCGTTAAGCTCAGATTGGCCTGAACCATAGAGGTGTAATCCCGGTTTTCAAATGCAAAACATGACACTTCCTCACTTATTATTCGCTGAAAGAAAAAAGCCCTAGTGATGATTTAATACCTTATCTTGAAGATTGAACACCTTGGTGTATACATCTTCAGAAGTAAATACTGGTGTACTGAATCCTGAAGTCCTGTTAAAAAGCAATGATCATGTTAAGGAACCAACATTTTGATCATTTGAATGATTGGAAATTTTAATAACCAGCCTGGAAAACAATAAATGACATCAAGTCTATGAGGTGTCCACCATCAATTTTCAAAAATGAACCCAACTTCGATGTAATATTTTCACCAACCCGTAAAAGATGTTTTTAGGCTTCTTAATACACGAATCAATCAGAGGAAGCATTGACATTGCTATTATTAAGCCATGAAGATGCACCAGCAAAAGAAATAACCTCCCAAGTCAAAATGAAGAATGTTTCTATTAGCAATTACAGAAAACATTATTTTAACGAAAACAACTTACTTTTTTTGTTCAGCTTCCTTCTCATTCACCCAATTCTTTAACTCATCAGCCTCGGTTAGAACCTAGAGAAGCAAACATTATAACTTGTGAGATGTAAAGATCATAAATATTTCCATTCTGTGATAGTCCAATAAAAAAACCATGAAGTTGAACGCAAAATTAATACCTCATCTACCCTATTCTTTGGAAGCCATGGTTTGCTAGTCTCCCAGCCTTGTATAGTCTGCAAGGCACTCAAACGAGAAAAGTTCAATCAAACCATCAAAATCCTCATGGAATCCACAAGGTTATGATCACATCTTGCAAGAAAAATGCTTTAAATAATATAAATCATCAAGCTATAGAAATTATAATGGAAGGCACACAAAAATGATAATAACACATTAACAAACATTGCAAGTAAAGGATAGAATGTTGCAACAAGAGGTAGAGATGACTCCAAGAAACTTGTAATAAACAAAGGTTCAGTCATTTTTCATGATCACTAAACTTTCATGAAAGTTCAGATTGAAATATTGGTTCTACCTGCTTCAACTCGCCCAGGTATTTTAATGCACCTTTAACAGCTGCTGGCCTCGCAGTAAGCTCTTTAAACCTGTAAAACACTAGCCAATTAGAATATTTTACTTTCAAATACTCAAGGTTGCAACGAATAATTTGCAACAAAAAAAAGTAATACCTGAAAAAGATGGGGTCACCAACAGCGTTTAAGGAATCTAGACGATCCTGAAACTCTGCAGCATTGGCCTCTTCACCATCCATATAAAGCCAATCCTGAACCTGGAAGTAGAAGATGTTCACAAATTCATGTCAAGTGTGTGTGTGTGTGTGTATAAACTAAAGAAAAGTACAGGAGAGAAGAGGAGAAAAGAAAAATAAAAAGAAGGGCTTACCTCATCAAGCTTTTCAATGAATGACTTCCGTTCATCTTCTGTAGATATTTTGTCAAACTCCTCAGATGTTTCAAGCTGGTAACCAAAACAACAGTCAACTCAAAAGGAAACTAGAGAAAAGAAGAAGCTAACATCCATATAAAACCTTCAAGTTCCAGAAACAACATAAACTTATTATAACCAACACTAAAACAGCACCAAGATATTGTGGTGAATCAAGAACTCAGACCTTTTCTTTTGTAGAATATATATATCCTTCCAAGTTATTTTTCAATTCGGCAGTTCTCCTACGCTCAGAATCCTTTTTGTCCAATGCTTCTAATTTTCTTTGGGCTTCAACTACAGATTCTCCAGAAAGAGGCATTCCAGGTCCTGTAATCTTCTCAACAATCTAAAAGGGGGAAAAGAAATCAACAAAATGAAAGGAATGAAATCCAGCATCAGGAAAACTTGCGTCAAAGGTGAACAATGCACAAGGTAGTTAGCATATTTGCACCTTAAGTGGTATCCTGAATGTCCTCTTTTTCAGCTTTTTTTCCATACCCAACAACTCAAAGCCATTTGGTTCTTCAACACTGGAGTTAGATGCATCGCTATTCTTATCATCAGACTGCAATTTTTCAGTTCTTTCTTCGGTGACATTATTAGCCCCAGTTTCAACTGATATATTTTCAGATGAAGCAGTGGTATTTTCTGCAGTAAGGTTCTTTTTAGGAACTTCCACCCACTCTGATATTTCTATAACAGCATCTGCTCGATCCAGAGTAAGTATTGCACTGCGACTGAGAGAGAAATGTAGGTTTGTCTTGATGGGGGAAGACAGGTTTCGTGATGAATATCTAAACAAGACAAGAAAGATGGATGAAAAAACTATAGGTTATCCAATGGATTGTTTTAAAGAAATAAATAGAAGATATTGAAGCCTAGAAAAATCCACCTAGGGTTGATAATCGCTACACTTACTTCTCGCTTGCTTCTGTCAAACCAGAAACTGCATACTTTGCAAATACAGGAGTAATAGCACCAGGTGGTAAAAGATACTCAGCCTCATAAGAGAGTGAAACTTCAAAATCTTTTTTATGCACAAAGGATCTGAACATCTGTTGATAATGATTCCATAAAACATATAAAATCAATTGCTGAAGCTAAAATGTGAAAACGAATCACAGGAAACTGATTTGGGTTATCACTCAAGTTACAGCAGAATTCATAATGATATTCTACTTCGAAAACAGACGATTCAAGCTACAACTTTATGTACCTTACTGGGGAGCTTTTTCATCCTTGGAACAAGCAACTGCCTAGTGCTCTCATCTTTCAAAAGCTCAGGTCCATCTAACTCAACTACAAACCCATAAGGAGAACCATCAAGAATTCCTAGTTTACGATTCAATTTGATCCCATCACTTAAATTTGCAGCATGTAGTGCTGAACCAAGAACTATAGCCTCATCAGCATCAAGATGTTTGTCCAGCTCATTCCTCCCTAGAAATTCCTGAATCTTTGCCTGTTATGAAAGATCAAACAGAACAATCATTCTTTTATTTAGATGAAATCCGATAGCAGAGAACGTAAATTTGGCTGGAGTATGTTGGTAGTTGCTATCAACAGTGAACAAGTCATATGTCAACCAACTACAGAATTAATTTGATCATGTGAAAAACACAGTATTAGAATGTTTCTATCTCAAAAGAAATATTTATAATAGATATCTGGGCTCATAAACATTCAAAGATGAAATATATTTGACATTTGACAGCAGCAATGTCAGAGGCTAGTGTTGCAAATTTTATGCAGTTATCAAGGATATAATTCATGGAAAACATAGCACTGAAATGGAAGCTATTAGAGAACAGTAAGCTCAAAAATCGAAAAAAACAATGTTACAAAAACTCATTCAAACTCCAATGGCAAAATTCCATGTAATATTTTCCAGAGGATATGATAATGCAGTAGCTATTGATGAAACTGATTTACACAAAACAAAAATATTTGGAAAAAATAGAAGAAGGCATATATGTATAATAAATACAAGTTCAACATCAGTATTCAAACAGTTATGTGAAGTAATTAGAGCCTAAGAGTCAGAGAGAGAGAGAGAGAGAGAGAGAGAGAGAGAGATAGCGAGCGTAGTACCAACCTGCAGCTTTGGCACTCTGGTAGCCCCACCTATAAGCTCCACTGCATATATGTCATCCACCTTCATCCCTGAATGCTTAAGCACATCTTTGAGAGGATTAAGAGACCTTTCCCACAGATCAGCACATAAATCTTCAAACTTGTCTCGTGATATGGTACTCCTACAAATTTTGTAGGTAAAAAAAGCTTGTAAATTAACATTTTACTACAAAATTACCTATCCAATGCAAAACTGCATATAGAATATCATATGAATACTTGTAGTTCCAACTTCAACGCAAAGTATATATAGGATGAAGTGAAGAAAGGAATCCTTGAAATTACTTGTAATTTCAGGACTGTCATTCTCATACGTAAAATAGCAAGTCAGCAACATTGGACAGCTTAGGGCCAGTATTGACTAGTATGAATAGGTGACTAGAGAGAAGACTGCATAGGATCATCTACAGGCTTACTTTAAATAATTATAGAACCACCATATTCAACCCTATGAGTTGTAGTTTAATTTCACCAACATCTTGCACTGCATCAGGACCCTTAGAATGCACATTACAAAACCAACAACAAAATAAGTTCTTCAAAATGATCATATGCAATCATTCCTGGTGACAGAATCCAATACTTTTCATGGCCTCCTTAAGGTCAATGAACCTACCCAGACTGCATTTTGTTTGGAGTAATCAAAATCCCATTTTACATCCCAATCCAATGTTACATCAAGGATACAAGAATGCCAAACAAAGAAATCTCCATCACTCATACTGATAAAATAGTAACCAATGTCAGTATGAATTTAGAAGGAATATTTCAAGGAATAACTTTAATAAACAAATACCTGATGAAACAGCAGAACTTCCAATTGAGTAAACAAATAATAGACAATACTGTTCAGCATAGTATACCACATGCTCTAAAAGAAAAACGAACCTGAAGTCAAGGTCATCATAGAGAGATTCAACGGATATTGGTGCCGCTGTATTTGCACTCAATATTTCCTTTGTGCGTTTCACCTGCTTCTTCAGTTTAGCCATTGCCTTGGGAGACTTTCTGACATCAACCCCGTTTCCAAGTTGTTTATTAAACTCGTCAGCAAAGAATTCCACCAACCGTGCTTCCATGTTTTGCCCCCCTAGTTCTGGATCCCATCTAACTTCCTTGACCTGGAAGTATGTCAAGCAGACACATACACAAACTCAAAATACTTAAATCACACTAAACAACAGAAATATGCATGCAACAAGTAGAGAAGGTAACAGCACAGAATGCAAGTGCAAGTGATGGACAGCTACTTTCACATAGTAAGAGAGAACTAAATTCTTGATAAGCTCATTAGCATATCCACGGAGATATAATTAAGCACGTGCCTAAACAGCTGCATTAAAATGCAAAAGAATGGGCACAGGATAACACAACAATGGAGTTGAAAGAAGTAGCAAAGAATATCTACCCTGCATAAATCAAATGATGTGAAAGAATAATTTAAACAACGATCAGAATTAGCTACAGTTTCTTGTCTAAATTTCCGTATTACTCCAAGTCTTAATACCACATACAACAACCAATATAACCAATCGATTGCAAAAACTCAAGGATATTTGCCTCTTCAAACCCACATTTGAGTGATGAATTTGAGCTGTTTCTATACTGGAAACAAATTATAGACTAAACACTTCACAGTGTATGCTACATGTGCAAATGCCTATAATTGGTATGCTTCCAAATTAGCATCTGGGTGGACGAAAATTTACCTGAAATTGGTTAACCGACACAGTCTTCCCATACTCCTTTCCGTTGTAAGCAGAGTAATACACAAGTGCGGCATAAGTACTACTCGATCCCATATCATAGAATATTACATGCCTAGATGCATTTGAGAAATCCTTGTCAATCCCATACTGCAAGGCTGCACCAGAATGCTCATTTATCAAAGAAAGAACATTGATTCCAGCTAACTGCGCAGCCTGAACCAAACCTCTGCGCTCTGCCTGTCCAAAATATGGTGGCACGCTGATCACCACATCCTTGACTGTCACCTTGGAATGAAACTCCGCTAGATTTGAGGCATAACTTAAAATCATAGCCATCAACTCCTCAACGGAATAAACAGTCAATTCGTCATCAATTTTAATACCAACAGCACCTCTGGAATCCTCCAATATATTGAATGGTAAATACATCGAATCTATGAAGGTCTTAACGTGCTTGTACGGTTTCCCAATCATGTCCCGGAGTTGGGAAAAGACTTTCTCAGGATAACGAGCAGTGATTCCAGCTGCTTCTTCACCGAGCAAACGAGCTCCGGCATGAAATGCGACTAAGGCTGGGGTTTTCCGCTTGGACATCTCGTTGATTGCGACCGAAATAGGAGGTTGGCCTGGTTTCAAGTTCACAACGGCCACCTTCATCCATTCTGAGCCTAGATCAACGCTAGCTACTGCTGATTCCGACGAGATTAGATGTAAGGACAGCAAGGACACGAGTAAACCAAATCTGATTAACATTGATCCCATCCTCAATCGACGTACGAACTTCAAAGATACAATCCTTTTCTGCAAGACAAATTAAGGCAGAATGATTTACAGAAGAAACTATAAGATGCTGAAAACAGAGCTATCAGCATTGGTTTATGAAAGGCGGAAGTGATGCCTACCTTTGATCCGCTGATGGCGGCGTATGCGCAACACAAGCCCTTCACCGAATCCGTTCAGTGGTTGGGAAATTGGATAAGGTTAGTAATAATGTGTTGGTAAATGAAGGGTCGTCGCCGGAGCAAGGTTGAACGCGGGAAGTCTATAGTCAGTGTAAGATGTTTCCAGGCAGTACGATGACTGGGAGAAGGAAGAAATGGAAATGAGAAGAGTCGACGTGGAATATATGATTTCGTCCAACCAATAAGATAGTGACGAGTGGGGAAAAGTACACGTGTAGAGACTCCAGACGTAAAATGGTGTTGTTCAGACAATTACCATAAATTTAAATAAATTAAGAACTACACCTATCAAAATCGAGGGGATTTATTGAGCTCAAAGAAAAGAAAATAGATTGTCAATGTCTTCAGTAACATACCAACCCGACTGGTTGATACGCGGTTGTGAGCGGACGAACCGTGCTAACAGCGGTATATTTTTATTATCATTTTAAGATATTTTATATGTAAATTTATATTTTGAAATAAATTCAAATAATATATAAATTTATAAATTATTTGAATCATTTAAATTGGATTTTCTCAAAATCACTTTTCTAGTGAAAATATAATTTTTTAATAAATTATTTCGTGGATAATGATTGTATAAAAAATGATACTAACATTATTTGTTTTTGATAAATAATGATATGAGGTATATTGAAATAAATAATCTAGAAATGCCATAATTCCAAAATTATTGAATGTGGTAAGGGATTTAATTTAATGATTGAAACTGAAACTGTGAAATTCGGGATGAGTGAAATGAGATTATTCTTTATAATTATTATAAGTAGGGGTGTTTATCGGGTGATTTGGTTGAATGACAGGATCTGAACCAGTTACACTGATATAATTGTATGTTCTGTTGTAGTGATACTAAACATCTGATGTACTTGTTAAATAAATTTCAGTCATTTTGAGGTAAATGTTTCTTTATTCAAAATTCTGCAGGCTCCATTGGAATGTGAATGACATTGTTACTCATTCTCAATTTGAGGTCGCTGCATGCTTTTTTTCAGATTTTTAGTTCAATTGTGTCATTACAGTACTGCTTCAAGTATTGTTGAGTCTAACTGTGCTTATGATTTTTTTATCCTACAGTATATGAGATATGCAAACTGGGAACTCATCAACCCCAAGTTGTAGGAAACAAGATGAAGATAGAAACAGGACACAGTCATTTTCAGGCTTTGAGTTACTAGACTGCCCTCAGTTAAGGGTCTGTGTTGTGTCACTAAGTCGTCTCAGTTAAATTTATAATGATTTTGTGATCCTTGTGTTGCACCATTAGATTTCTGTTCAATGGAATTTGGCTTGCCTATTTGGTATACTAGAGATGCCTTTAATTGATGCAATTCAACACTTTTTATGAACTGAGGAATTTTGTAGAATTGACTTCAAAAATCAGAATAAGATACAAATATTCACAATAGTCAAATATAAATCATAGAAATCTATATTTCTTTGTACTTGATACCCATTATTCAAAACTAGTTACGTTTTTATGTTGGAATTTCTTCATCTTTGATACTATTCGAATTTTTGTTTCAAATTTTCATTATAATGGTATGGATTGAATTGTTCTACCGATCAAGTTCTCCATTAAATTCTGCAACATTATTCTGGCGAAGAGTATGTTAATTGAAAAGCCATGTGAATATTAATGAGAACACCAATTGCTGTTAATATATATGTTTTTTCAGACAGGTTTCATATGGCAACGATGTGGAAGGATTGCGTTGGTCCTCAACTTGGAAGATCACTTCCAAGAGAGGGCGAAATCGATGCTAGCACCTGGCAAACTTATAGAACTGGGGGACTGAACTGTGAAAGGAATGGGAATCTTTTTCTGCAGGATTATATTCGCTACATGTTTGAGCCACTTTCAATACTCTCAGAACCTGGTTCCTTGGAGCATGCATCTACATCTGCAGCTTTTGAAAATTCAGCTGTTGAATCTTCAAAGCTGATGTGCGACGATAATAATGGAGGCATCATGCAAAGTACCAGCTCTCAACTTGATGTATCAGAGCCACATGGTTTGGGAAGCAATGATCAGAAGGTGCTTCCTAGACTACGTTGTTGCTATGGTTGGGCAGAGGATTGAGTGCAGCTGGACAGATGCAAGGGCAGAATTACTTGACTGCCATATATTCTCTTTTGGTGGGATCAGCAGTCGGCAAGATACAAAGGGCTTGCAGTGCCTTTTTGTGCTGCAGCAAGCTTGTCAAATACTACAGGCATGTTCTTCTGATTTAGGAGCTGCAAAACCTAGAGATTTTGTTTTCACCCGCAACGGAAGTTTCTTTGAGCTCGAACACCTAGGTATAAATTTTTTAATGCTAATAACTGTGAAAAAATTTTGTGCTGCATCTTGGATTTGATCATTATTAGCAGGTGCGTGACGCTGAATTATGGAAAAAATGCACAAATATGTTCTAGTTCTACATTGGTTTCTCTAATTTATTATGATGTTTTTCCTAGTTTTCTTATAGTTAAAGAAAATCAGAAACTTCTTTGAAGTTTCCGCTTATGGTTATGACATTTTGGAAACGTCGAATGTGCTATAGAAAAGTTGATATTCACTTGTTCTCTCAGTATCAGATTAACCTTTTAGCTAGAATTTAGATCTCCATCAAATTTTTTTGTAATTATATATGTTTCTACCATGCAATGACAGAATGGCAAAAATCTGTTTATTTCTGAGTTGAAGAAATGGCCCCTGCAACTGATATGCATGATGGGATGCCTGGAAGCAGTAATAGGGCCACCTTGCAGCAGCAGGTATGAGTTTAAAGTAAGAGAGAACCCTTCCTTCGTCAACTAGTCCACTGTATATCCCACTCAAAAGGTTCCGGTTATATGAAGGGTCCTCTGGCAGAAAACATCTTATGGATGGACATACAGTTACTGAATACAGAGCATTAGTTTAATCACAATTTTGGTTGACCATTCTTTGGATCTGGATTTTCAAGCAGAATCATCATCTTTTGGTAAGCTAAGCTCTTTCCTTCACTCTTGTTTCCTGTTATGTCATTTATGTTCTAATTGTGGATTCAAGTTCGATGTTGGCGAACCGTGTCAAATTAAATTTTCGTAATGCGAAGGTAGTTTCATGGAACTGAAACATCAAAATCCTCCTTATTTGAGACAGAATGCACACAATTTTACAATTTATAAACATTTAGCGTAGCTATGTAAAATAATTAAATGGTACAGCTCTATAATTTTGTTCAACAGTGTAATTTTGATTCTTTTATTTCAGTTAGATTTTACATAAAATAATTTGTTTCAGTTTCTTAAATTACATAATGAAATGTTAGTTATTTATATAACATTGGTATAATTATCCTTATTCTAGTCTTAAAATATTTTACATAGCAAAGCTGTTTATGCAAATATGCTATAGATCCATGTGACCAGTTCAAGTTCAACCATACGAGGTCAAGTTGTCAAAGGTTTCAGAAAATAGAGAATATTTTTGCATTAGCTTTTGTTTTAGTTAAACACGGTCATCAGCCCTGCTTAGTGTGATAAATTTGCTTGTAGTGATAAATCCATGCTCAATAACCTTAACTGTTGGTTTTATCAATAAGCTAGGTTGCACGGACACACCTCAAGTGTCCGACGCGACACGGACACGGACACGCGAACATGCAAATTTCCAAAAAATATGCATTTGGACACGGCGACTACAAAAAATCGTAAAAATGTAAAATAGTCCACGATTATATAAATATTCAAACATTCATATGATCCATAATCATTTAATGTCACAGAACAACAAAATACCAATCCAAAATAAGTAAATAACTAATGAAACTAGCTTACATTCACCACATCTTCATTCAAAAATGTAATTTTCTCTAACTCGGGCTCATCAAGATAAAGAAGAGAAACATTCATAGGAATTTTTTAATTATTATCTAATTTAATCATGTCAAGAAGAATAGTTGCAGAGTATGCAAAAAGAAATCCTTATCAACACTTGCATTCCATACCCTTAATTTCTAGACCCCTAATAGAATAATTACATTCCCAATTTCATTGAGCCATTATTTCGTAATCCTCAATCTCAGAAAACCCCAAAATAGAATAACGAAACTGACTGTACCCTAGGAAAAAGAAGGAATAAAAGCTCAAAAGCACACAACAACAAAACAAGGAGGAAATAAATCCAACTATTCAAGTAATTTTGTCAGCAAAATTTGTTTGAAATTAGAAAGAAAAGAAGAGGAACAAATTCTTGCCAATTTCAGCAAAGATAGCAGCAGAACTGTAGAGAAAGAAGTTAAAATCCAAGCTGCCGGAGACAATAGGTTGCCGGAGGTTGAATTGACGGCGGCGAGGTGGTCAGAGGAGGAGGAATCTGAGTATAAGCAAGTGTTTGAATGAGTGTTGGAGAGAAACAGAAGTAGCGTGAATGGTTTTCGTGAATGTTGTGTTTAACGTTTTTAACCTAATTTAAAACAAGATAAACAACTCAAACGTGTCCAGGATTGATAAGCTGACGTGGCGTGTCACTTGAAAAGTTAGAGTGTCGGACACGTGTCTGAGCCGTGTCCGGAGCGTGTACGTGTCGGACACGTGTCCGACTCACGGACACTCCTGCTTTAGGAGTGTCCGTGTATTATAGTCAATAAGTATTGATATTTTTGGTACTGGGTCCATTTCTGCTCGAGTCATGTAACCCTTTTTGTATCTATGTTTGTCCAAGTAGTATTAGTTCTGCTATCTGGAGTGGGCAGCAAATGATGAGAGCTCTCCGAATCTGAAACTTGAAGGAACTCTATTCATTTTACATATAAAAGTTGCAACTTTTTTATACAATATGGATTCAAATCAATTGAATTACTCCAAATTTGGGTTTTTCAAACACACCCTTAAGCATTTTGTGTGATTTCATATTCAGAGTGTAAAGTCTGTTGGTTGCACGTAAGCCTCTTACATTGTAATACCATGGCCAAGCATGCGCTTCCAATTGAAGATCCACTTGGTTGTTGAATCTATAACAGCCGAGCTTCATGCCTTATCATGGATGACTGTTAGTCCGGCATATCCAGAAAGACGAACCAATTCACTGTGACATTTGGCTGACATGGAGCTCTCTTCCCAAGGGGACTAGTTTCAGATTTAAAACATGAACTTGCAGCAGGCTGATATTCTCAGGTCTGCTAGAATGCTTTGTTGTAGAGTAAGTTATAGCATGTAATTTAATATATGAAACAGTAGCTAACTTTCCCATTGAGAAATGGAAAAACGGTATGGGAAGAACCTGTTAGATTTAACAAAATTGTAAATGGGTAGGACAGCTTAGCATGTGCAGTAGATTAATCTTTTGATTCTAAAAATGCTCAAATAGAAGAAATCTTTGTAAGATAGGGTGTAGTATAGTAGTATTTATTGTGTTGTGTCCTCATTATTTCGCTTTCCTGAGAGTTTTAATTAGTTTCTGACTGACTGAAAATTTAATTATACTATCTGAGTGCATAAATTAACTAGATTAAAGTTTGCAACTTTGAGATTTACAGAACAGAGAGAATAATATGGATCACTGGCCAACAATATTAGGAATTTGAAACTCACAAATTCTATGATATTTCAGTTTTCTTGTGAATGATGCCATAAAAATGAGCTTAAAATTGAATAAATGCAAAAGGGAGTGAAATGAAAAATAAGATTACATTCACTCAGTCAATAAATAAAACAGAGAGAGAGAGAGAGGCAACAGAAATGAATGAATCAGAAGAAGAATCCGAAAGCAAGAGCAACAAGAGAAGCAATGAAAGTGGGAAGAAAAGCAGTAGCATCAGAAGTAGGACTTGGGGCTGGTGCTTCAGCTGCCGATGCCATTTCAATGGCAGAGAACGCCATTATCATAACCATCAAAACACCCAACACATTCATCTTCATTGCCTCCATTGCTGAATTCGAGTCTCTGCAATTCCTGTTTTGAGTGAGAGTGAGGAATTGCAGAGAATGAATGTGAAGACAATGAGGTGAGGGGGATTTTATAGTGCGGGGAAGGGATTTAATTAACGACTTTGTAGAGTTAGAAAATAGAGTTTTGGTTTACATAGAGAAAATGGACGTTGGGAAAAGAAAAGGAAACAGAGTGGCAAAATGATTGATTACCAAACAAACATCTGGCTTTGTCTTCTCCACCTTTTTTATTTTCCGTTTCATTCTTTTCTCCAGTTGGCATATGATCACCTAAACATATCCTTTCAAATTTTATATGCTTTTTTGTGTGAAGACTTTTAGTTACCAAAACACTTTTACAATTGATAGGCTTCTTATAAGTCACACCACATACTTCAACAACTTGTAAACTGTTTGTATGTAAGTTTTGATGTATATTTAGAAACTCTATGGATGAGACAAAATTTCTGACCTTTGGGGTGGGTGGGTGGAGATTATGCAAATAATTTTTTTAAAAAAATATCAATTTGATACTCATTTTAAAAGCACAAAAACTAGTATTAGAAACACTTGAAATAGTAGGCAATTTGAGTGCAAATAATGCGTTCCGAATTCCGAAGAGGTAGTCAAAAAAACAAAATAGTAACGAGTTGTTTATGTTTATAAGAAATATTGAAAGGTAGGCTATGAATTGTTTATGTTGAAGTTCCAACTAACATGTGATTTCCAACATGGCTTCTGTGGCCTTAATCATTTGCCCGTATACAAGTTTGGATTCTTTTTGGTATTTATTCCTTTTAATAATGGAAGTTGAAGTGGAAGTGACCTTCAATTTATAAAAGTACGAAGGAAAGCGCAGCACTTAGCCTCCCAAATGATATGTGTTAAAATTTTATTAGTTTGATTTTTCAAATATATCATTTTTTTATTTTTCTCTCTTCAATCAGAAGTTAACATGTGATATTGTGAGGCAAATTGATGCATTTTAGCCAACTTCAGGAGTTGATTGGAACTTTTAAAAGTTCAGGATAACATCCAGATTTTATTTGCCAAGTTAGGGGGTTGTTAATATATTTTACTTACTTAAAATGGTAAGAAATTATAATTTTTTTGATATTTACACTAACATACTAGTACATTTTTAAATTTTTCCAATACAATTTATACCTGTTTATATTTTATCTTCATTCAACTATAACATTTTTATTTTTATTTTTACCACATTTTCATCCAAATTATTCTACAGACGAAATTACCTTTTTTTTGTGTGGTTCATTTACTTCTTTTCTTAACATATTTTGATGAATCACACTTCGCACGATCTATTCAATTCACTCTCAATCAATAACATTCTTTTTACATTACGATACATAAATCTCAATTTAAAGAGATTTAGACGATGGAATTATAAAATTAAATAATAAATAAGTTATTGTTGAAAACTGAAGAATTTTTTCATAATTAGAATACCACAAATTCACAATCAAGACAAGCCAACGTGACATTATAGTTTAATTATTGAAGCATGACCATTTTCTACCGCTGCATTTTTTTAACTTTGGAAACAAATGCAAAAAATTAGTATTGTTATCTGGTAAGTAAATTCATCAATTTCATCTCTGAATTTAATACTATCTCGCATATTCAACGCCTTACACTTGAGGGATTCATTTGTCAACATGGGACGCTTATACTATTAAAAGCCTCAAATGTTATTATTTTTGTTTGCCAAAAGGAACAAAATGACAAATTACGTCAAAGAAATTGAAAGTGACTGAGAGACCAAATTAAAAAAATTGCATTAAGCACAGTGACCAAATTTGTCTTATTGGATCATTCATTTTATTTGAAGAGTTTGGCTTGAAAAACAGGTAGATGAATAAACAAAAATCCAAAGGCAAATTCCTCATCTAAGAACAAAAGTTATAAAAGTTAACATAAGTACATCATAGTTGGATGGATACAGAAGTAAGGATATATAAATTATATTGACAAAACTCAAGATGATAATAATATATTTGTGCAAACATGATTGAGGTTATAATTATATTGCATAAGCTTGTTATTTTTATTTTTTTGGCATACAAAACTCTTGGAGACTGGGGTATGTAAAAATAATTTATATTGAAAACATAAATGGAAAAGACACTATTTTGGAGAGTGGAGACTGAAACTCCAATGAAGGGGCTTACAGCCTAACCACTGTATACAGATCAATTGAATTGCACTTCGCGTTGCTTTTGGGGATAATGACAGCACACATGCATGCATATACAGCTGTGTGATTAACAGGGTGAGAAGTATACAACAAGTTAAGGCCATACTGTAAGGAAATTATGACTCCATGAACCACCTCAAACTAAATTGAAATACAATCACCAAATCCCTGAATTTTCGCTTTTGACGACACACTGCTAACAGCAAACTCCATTTTGCATACATTCCATTCTGGAAACAATAGTAATTTACTCCAGCGTCTTGTGATTAAGCAATATATTACAATCTTAGCAAATAAAGGTTCATGGATATATTAAAATTTATCTTATCCAAGTCATAGCTGATAATCAATAGCAAAATTCAGAATGCACCAGTTTCTGCTGCCATAAAATGAAAGGGTATGATTTGGAGGTCACAATAAAAACCATTATTATATTGCGGAAAACCTGACATCCATTACATTTTTTCAATACCTTCAGAGGATTGAAATAGAACGAGCCAAACCTTTAAGGGAGTGTTTGAAACTAACATTTTAGAAGAATTCAATCCAATCCAATTCAATATATAAAATGAAATCAACTAAATTGAATTCCTAAAGAAAACAAGGCTTCCAATCACACCCTATAGTAAACCAATTCAGCTTTATTAGCCCCCACCCTTTGGGAAAACAACATATGTATTCATAGCTACTAGCCAATGGTCCGTGAACTTGCCAGATAACGTTATTCTCAGATCCTAGTAAAAACTCATGGCTGTGATGAAGCTGATGCACCTGAACCCAGAGGCGGAGGTCCCGAGCTTGAAGATGCTACAGGTGGCGAGGGCGGTGGTGCTGTATGCTGCTGCTGGGAAGCTTGTTGGCCATGAGGCAGAGGAATTCCCGACTGATATTGTGGAGGGTAGAGTTGATGAGGTGGCATAGGAGGCATATATCCATAAGGAGGAGGATAGGGATGATGCTGTTGATATTGTTGTCCCTGACAAGGATAATGCTGCCCTTGTGGCCTATCAAGTGCATTTCTGTTTTCTCCAGCTCCATCTTGGGATGGGACAATGGCACCCATCCTTTGTGGATCCATCGACGGATAAAAAGCTCTGTCTTGCTGAGGTGGCGGTGGTGGAGGAATATTGAAATATTGCATCTGTGGTGGAGGTTGTTGTTGGTCTTGAGAGCCGCCAGGTGGAGGATGCATTTGCTGAGATATAACGGAACGGGGCAACATCCCACCATGAGCCGCCATTGCAGCCTGCTGCTGCTGCCTTGCTTCTTCTGTACCTTCAGATTCCAATCTCGGTGCTTGGGGTCTGCCCCACATTAGCTTCAACCTCAAACCCTTTATCACTAGCTTGTTGGAGAGTTCGTCGGCGGCCTTCTCTGCTCCCTCCCTGGTTGTGTAGGTTATGAAAGCGATGGATCGTTGAGGCACCATTTTAACTGATTCTATCTCGCCGTGTGCATAAAAGTTGTCTCTTAGATCTTGCTCGGTGATTCTTGCATCGAGCCCACCCACATATAGCGTTTTAATGCTCCCGTCCTCGGGTGGCTCCAAAGAGGGCATCTCACCAGCCTTGTTAAGTAGTTTCATTGCCACTGGATCATTTATTCTGCAGCAGATAATTTCAGATGTAAAGATGAGAACAAGAATGCAAATATCCAACTTTCGACAATCGAGTTGGAAACAGGGAATGAAGATGCTGTGCCCTTTGACAAGAACTTGGCATTGCAAATTCACAAATTCAAGGTAATGCACCAATTTCATAGGAAATTGTGATATGTTACTAAATCTCAATTTCATGAATCGCGTATCGAATAGTTTAATTCGAATCAATCCTTAAAATCATATAAAAATAAAATATTAAAATGTTCAACCTAAAAATCAATACTAAATTTTAGTCAATACATACAATATTAATCTAAAAAACAAATCAAATTGACTAAGCAAGTAATTAAATCTAAAACCTTATCAAATAAAATCATAATCACTAATAATTATTCATCATTAAGTGAATATAACTTGATAAAAATTTGAGAATCATTAATCATTTTAAATCGGCTGATTCAGATACAATTCCCATGATTCTAAGCCTATTTCGATTCACCCCATAGATTCATATCGATTCAGGGGTGAATCGAACCGAATCGTATGATTTGAATCACGAATCGTACGATTTTGATAACTATGGATGCACTTAAGTCAAATTCCCAATTGTATAGACAGCATGGCAAAACTGAGTAAAAACATCTAGAAAAATTCACAAGTCACTATGCTTGCATAAAGATGATTTTATACAATACAAGTTAGCCTGAGCAATAATGCTAAAGGATGCAAATATTCTAATGATACCATTACCCACAACTTCAACAAGTAAAGATGATCATAATTTAATTAAAAGAAGAACAAGCAAGAAACACATATGCAAGATCAAGATTACGAGAAAAGCCAATCATACAAAAGGCACCAACAACATGAACATACCCGTAGTATCGATCCTTTATATTCTGCTGTGACAGCTCTCCAGTTTCAGGCATCTCATGCCTGTAAGGGCACTCAGCACCTCTTGTGCATTCACCTCGTACATAGAAACTACAAACATGTGCACGGTTTCGTTTATAGTATGGTGTTGTTCTTTGAAGCTTCAAAATAGTGTCACTTGGCCGCACTTTTCCGTATGAAGATTCATAATCAATACCAGCTCTAGCCTACATACGTTTTCAAAAGTGTAAGGCGAAAGTGACATTACGGCAATATTGTAATATATTAAAAACATGCGCATCAGTTATTCATTAGAGTTCACACGAACACTGAACAGATTCTTTATACTTCCAAGCTAGAATAAAAGGCAGAACAGGACCATAAAAATTGCAACCAATAGCAGCACTCAATTTCAAAAATTAAAGTAGTTGCACACAACGAAAACAATTCAATTGAACATCATGTGAAACTGGGGTTTATCATGATCCATGTCGGCTAATTTACAATCACACAGAGGAAATTAGCATACCTTGCGGTCATGTTCTTCAGCAAAGAACTCCCTGTTAACATCACTTTTGGGAATGGCATCATTTGAATTGATATGGAGAGCAGTATCCCGAACCTGAACAGGCAAACCATACTCAAGATCCAAAAGACAGACTTGACAAACATTTTTCAACTTGCTGCAAGTCTGGCAGATCTCCGTCTTCTTATATCGCGCATCCCTACCAGGTCTCCACCTGAAAACTGTAAAAGGCCGTGTACATATCTTGCATTCCTTATCAAATTCAGCTCTAGTCTGCATCCCAAACACACAAAATCAGAACGCAAATTCGAAGTCACACAACACAAAGTTCATTACAATAGATTAGAGCCATACATACCATACGGACGTAAGGATTGTCGCCAAGGCAAGACTCGCAGATGATTGGAAAGTCGGAGCGTTCCCAACCATCAGCCTCAACATCTCTTAGCAATCTATGGGCCATTTTTCTTCCTCCCTGGATGCTTTAACAGCCCTGCAATAAGAACAGCGATTCGAATTCACAAATACAATCAAGGAAAACCCCTTGACCTTTTGCAGTGTCGAATGCTCAGAAAATTGTTAATCGAGCCTTACCACTATAAAATTGGATCGATGATCAGAGATGAGTGGGCAGAGAAGGGCCGACGGGAAGGGGTTGGATCTGATTAGGTTTTATTGTAGTTGTTCCAGAGACCAGAATTACAATTTACAACAATCCAAAATTTGCAATTATCGCATTCCCTTAATCGCATTAAAATATCTTAAAGCATTGATAAAAAAAAAATATCTTAAAGCAATCCTAAATTTGGAGATAAAAATCTGACAATAAGACAAAAGATTAATTAATTATAAAATGTGAACTATTTTGCATTATCAAATCCGAATTGTTGTATCGCCCGAGAAGTTACCTCATTGCAGTTGTATAATAAAAACCTTAGAATTTCCAAATCAGCCTGGTTATACTTCAAATTTTCATTTCTTTAACAATTTTTCTTATATTGAAATGCAATTCATAATCATATCATTACAAGTTACAAGTTGAAAACGAATAAATAAAAAAAAGCTTAAATCATGCACGGACGGTTGCAAACCACTCCTCTAAAGTTCTGCTTGGAAGCAATGGATTCAGGTAAAAAAATGAATGGATGGTATAATGTCAGATGGATTCATAAAGTACTAAGTTACATTGTGTTTGAGAAGAGGAAATGAGTTTTAAAAGTAAAATGATGGTCAAATTTATTAAATATCTCTTTATAACAATGAGTTTATGACAAAATTAAAATTATAGGGTTAAAGTTATAAATATTCACAATCATCCTCCCAAATCCAACCGATTTGGAAGAGATGAACAATGAAGAAAACGTTAAATGATGAAGGAAGAGGTTCCTTTCCAAT
>CATIWQ010636344.1:0-16141 GCA_949673415.1 Euphorbia schlechtendalii | reverse complement strand
TCCTTGTATTCCACCTATCGTTTTGCACTTTTTTCACTCTTTATCAATAAAATTCCATCTTTGATCATTTTACTTCCAAGATTCACCTAGTTTCTGCACTTGCATAAAAAACAACTACATACCACGTGAAATCTTTTATATAGTATAAAATGAAACAAAACCATATCATTTTATAATTGAAAATGTCATGATAATAAGTGTAATTATACACTTATCACACCCCCACACGTAACTTTTGTGTTGTCCTCAAGGTAAACACAAAATAGTATTCAAGTTCGTACCTCATTTGGCAAAAGACTATCGTAGTGAGTACCACATTCCCACGTTGCATAAAGTTCAAGTAAAAGTTTAAAATTTCTCACAAATTAGTAATGTGCAATTTATATAGCCTAGTTGCATACCTTTGCTCTTAATGGAGGGTCAACCGAATTGCGTCTTCATGTAAGTATTATATGCTTACTCGAATATTTCCTTCTCTCAAGTATAGTAAAGAGTATAAAGGACAAAGGGAGCACACTTTGGAAAGTTTGATCTCAACGCCTTTTTAGGTAAACTAGGATGCTAAAACACTCTTAGTGGTTGCATTTTATGATCCACACCACTCTCCCTTTTTTTTAGTGGTTGCATTTTATGCTCCATACTACTTTATTTCAATTATTCATTTAAGCATATGTTTTTGAAGTACAGATTTGTACTTTGCACCCATTTTTCGTGCTATGCTAGTTTTTCTTTTTTTTCACTCATTGAATGGTTACAGTTTCTTCTCCGTACTATTCCTCACCTTTTGCATAACTCATTGGTTATCCTCACTTTCTTTTGATTTTTTTTCTCTTAATACCCTCATCCTTTATTAATCACTTTCAAAGTATTATGGCTATAGTTTCCCAACACTTTAAACACGCTTAATACTTATAGGACGTATTCAAAAATTGCATATAAAACTCATAGTAAGAACAGTATCACTACTAGATATTACTCCACTTAAAACTTATCGGTAGCATTCAACTAAAACTATACAACTTATAGTAATTCATGTTGCATCGAAATATATATCGAAACTTATTTGGAATGTTGCTTTGAATGTTACAACTCATCCTTGCCAAATGCTAAATGTTGTGCCAAAACACTCACACTCTCAATGTGTGGTCATACTCGAAACATTTTGTTTGAAATCTTCACTAACAATAAACCTGAAATACCTAACACCCACAATAACCTTGGAACATATGTTAGTATAGTATAGGTATGGATAATGTATAAATAAAAAAATCAAGAAAATTTTCAAATTCTTCAATTTTTTAATTTTATTTAATTTTTTTAGATTTTTGGGATATATTTTACAATAGCCCCCCCACACTAAAGAACACAATGTTCTCATTGTAAGAGACCTTATTAAAAATCTAAAACTAAACAAACAACTATTTCTAAAAATTTGAAAAAGAAAAGAATAAACCCATTCTATTAAGAAGGAGAATCTGGAGGTCTAGGAGTAAATCGAAAATTTTGCTTTCTAAAGAAACATAGTAATCTTCGAAGCATCGATTTATTACTTTTCTATAGAATTTCGTGTCTTTCTTCATTATTGCAAGTTCCACTTGACAATTGTCTAGCTTTTGTTGCATGCTCACCTTCCAATCTTCCAGAGCTTTATCTTCTTCTTCTTCTTCTTCCTCTTCGATCATCAGAGCCTTATTAGGATGATGTCTAGTAGTTGGATCAGATGGGCCGATGGAAGAATCATCATGAGTTGAGATTAACTTCTTGGTGCGGTTGAAATTAGAGTAGAAGGAATATACACCATCGTTTTCTCAAAGAAGTTCGGTATTCTTCATGTGATTCCCATCCATATAACATAAATACTCACCTAGTTGTTGGACTTAGGGGAGCTTGTTTCACACACCCAAGATGATAGCGGTGATAATTTCAGCTGCCCCGATCTTGTTCCTCATACTTGTAGAATTCTTCTTCATCATATCCCATTTATATCCACAAATTCTTCTTTTTATTTATTCAACGCACAAGAAAGAACAAACAAATCTCTCTTTGGACTTTGTTATTCTCTACTCGACAAAATACCAAATTGGAAAGATATTTTTGTAGTAGAAGAATACACTCATCCTTAATAAGTTTGTTTGGAGAATTTTTGGGGTTGAAGAGTCTCTTACTCGTTAAATCTGGTCAAACTCTATTCACTTGAAAAGAATCCATCATGCTTGTTGAATTTTCAATTTCGAACCCAAACCAAGTACCTATCATCTTTCTTGTGACGGTGTAATGCCTTCCTTAGTTGCGAAATTGAATTACCCTCTTCCTTTTATCTTAAAAATAGAATGTCACTAGACATTCTAAAATTCAATCACGGTTTTGGGGAAATCGCATTCCCACAAATGTGCTCAAACCAAGATTAGCAACATACATCCCCATTTGTTCATGGAGGCCTAAAGTCTCTAAGAAAACTAAATCAAGAAAGATCATACCAACTTCTTTAGAACTTGGAATCTTTTCCCTTCTTCATGTGAATGAATTGGAAAAGGATAACAGTAATCTTGTTGGTAATTCGGGATTTGTCTTCTATTTACTACTACTTTAACACGAGGCATATTGGTTTTTGAAGTAAAGGTTGAAAGAAAGGTTTTTGATTGTAGAAGAATAAAGATGAAAGAATCATAACTTTTAAGCTTTATAGAAGGTTATGGTGGCTATGGATTTAATCTAGACCTTTATATAGAGTTCTACTAGGTCATTGATTTGCCAAAATAGTCAATATAGCTATTTTTCCTTCAAACTAGCCATTAATAGCAGTTTCAGCCATCTGTCACATGTTAAATCGAGATCTGTAACAGTAATATTTTGCTCATGTCACGATAATGAAGGCATGTCATGATCGTGACTTTCTTCATGACAGAAACAGAAAGTTTTACTACATAAGGTCTCGGGCGCGATCTATAGTCGTGATCGTGACTTTCTATGATTCTTCTATCTTTTCAATTTTTAAACTTGGTCCTAGAAAAACATAGAAAAACAAATATTTTAAATTTAAATATATAATATTTACTATTTCATATTCAACATATTTTGACACACTAACAATTAAACAAATGAAAGAAAACAAACAACAACAAACAATAAACTTTACAAAATGCTAAATCTAAGTGAAATGCGAAATATTTATTCAGGGGGAAGCAATTCTGTCAATAGATCTATCTTATAGTAAGACTCTCGTAGATCTGGCTCAACATCAAACATTAAAGTATGAATATCATCGATTTTCCTATGAATCGAGATCTGCGCCTCCATAAGTTCATTCAACCTTCCTCGAAGGTTGGTTGCAGTTTGTTCTTCCTCCCTTAAAACTTCCCTTTCTCATCGTCTATCGGCTTCCACTCTATCATCCCATGATTTCCAATCATAGATGATTTGATCAACCCCAATGCACTTAACCAGAAAGCCATACTAGAAGAAAACATCCATTTTTAATTTTGGAATCTTGTCTTCATTAGTAAAAACTTCACTGGCATAGGGCATTCTCCCAATCTGGCCCAATAGATTTGCCATCGTTCAACACCCGTATTCCATCATTCCAGGATTTTGCACGGCAGACATGAGTGTCTCCATCATAATCCTTGAAATATCAACAGGTGTGACATTCCAAATTGCTACCATTACAAACAATTCTTTAGGAATGACAAGATCGAAAGTTGACTTACCAAACAATGCTCCACTTAAGTAAAAGTGTAATGCCAGGAAATAAGGGTTACGAATCCACCAGCTATAGGCATATTCTTGTTTGAACTTGGTTTGGCCAGTCAGGCGATTCCATGTTGGTAAGGGATCCCATCCAGGTAGTATCTTGTTATAGCAATCCTTCGAAAATCCCATATACTTTTCCAGTGCTTTCCTATTCAACTTATACTCTTTCCCATGATGACGATAGACTAAGCAGTTCTTCCTATCATTCTTCCATACCAATGTGACCAACATCTCCATGCAGTTGTCCACACTGTTACCTAGAGTCATATTTGAGTAAATGACAAAGTTAAGAATTCTCAGATAATACATAACTCTGTCATAAACTCCAAGGCTGATGAAACTGTTCCTATGAATGGTATAGGAACTCTTATATTCAGCATCCTTGATAACTTCAAAATGATCTACTTCTTCTCTAGAATGGATCGAGAATGGAGCCTCGTACCTTTCTTGTAGGTTTGTTGGCGGAACTAGATTGGATTTGTTTGTGAAAACCATTGTAAGATGAAAGAAAAGTTTGAAAGAAATGAAGTAATTTTAGATCTAGAATAGATTTGTGATTGGAAAGGTAGAAATTCAAATTGCAAAAGTGAGAAATTGATGAGCACTCGCACATCAATTTTATAAGAGTTTGAGAAAAAACCGTTGAATAATGGCTAAACTGCTGCAGTTATTACACAAGTCATGATCGCGATTATTTGTTGTGATCTTGACTTACAAAATTTGAGAAATAGAGAGTTTTAATCAGGGATTCACGAGTGTGAATGGGGGTCACGAACCCGAATAGGAAAAATAGAAGAATTTCTTCAATTTATAAATAATTAAGGCGTAGTAATATGACGTGTCACCTCCAAGATGATTATTTCATATTCTTTTCACATATAAGTTAGGATTGATAATTTATACAGTTTAAGAATGAAACAAATAGAAATATTAGGAAAAAAAATATACCGTATTCTCCAAAGTTTTAATCTCTAAGAATGCACTTGCCTTCCCCAGCAACGGTGTCAAAAACTTGATTGCAAGATTTTGACTATACTCGTTCCAATAAGCTTATATTCGGTAATGGGGCCAAAAACCTTGTTCCCCACCTTTCTACCAATAAGATAAAAGTTCAAAATATGAACATGTGTTGTCAATACCGCTTATCAAATAGAAAAATGGTGACCATTGTAAGTATACAGTTTCGATGTAGTTTTAAAAGATATCGATCCCACAGGGAAGGGATTCGGTTCCAAAGACCAACTAGAGTTACGGAACAAACGAAATAAGATAATTTGTATTGGATTTTGATGATTTGGATGATAGACAGATGAATAGATAAATGAATGAATAGATTAGTGAAAATGTAAAATATATAGATATTTCCTAAGAATAAGTTTAGCAAAGAAAAACATGCAAAATCATCAAGAATATTTCGTACACTAGATAACTTTAGCAAATACAGTTCTAGACGCCCTAATATTCAATAATTCATCACAGAGCAACACATGAGATGACTTTTCTAAATCTGGGGCAAACGAATTATGACACTTATAAGAACCTGGCTAACTATAATACTATGCTTAGTATAGGTTACAGAGCCATATTTAGCAAGTTACCATTCCAAAAATGTTGGCTCACTAAACAGCATTATAATCACAAATCTAGTGATTATACACAATCTTGTTAACCCCGAAATCACTCTTAAAGTTAACTCGAAAGCATATAATTTGATTAATATAAATGACGCAAGATGAAATACTCATTATGACACATAGACATATCATAAATTTTGAAATAAAAGTATAAGCAGAAAACAAAGTAAGTTGTAAGGTATGTAAGTGAAAGCTAAAGTTGATCAAACCGTATCCACTCTTTAATGGGATTCATCAATTCCTGCAATTCCTATATCTACTTTGAATTCGGTCTCGACTTGTACAGAACCTCCGCTAAGATGCTATTCTTTGTTAATATCGAATAAAAGAATGTTGAAGAACGAAAACTTTTATTAATAAGTGCTTTGCAATTACACTCATACAAAAAAAGCTAGAATTTGTGTGGAAATATAATGATCGAAATAGGAATCGAATCACCTATACATTTTTCTCGCTAAGACTTTGAACGTAGCGAAATCTAGATATTTTCACTCTCTATCTATACACGCATACTATCTATTGTCCACTCTATGTCATGCCATACCATGAACCATGAAATTGGTTGAATATGAACTCTATTTTTAGAGTACGAAGGGTTACATCTATCCAAATGAAGAGTCGTGTCCATTGGTGAAGGGTTGCACATTTCAATATGATTGGATGCAAAGATTCATCCTCATCGACAATGGAAAGGAACCTTTTCATGATTGGTTGACTTCCAAAATGTGTCTTTTCGATTGGTAGTTAATGGTAGTTGATCATTATTATTTGGCAGTTGGGAGTTAAAAAGAGATAACCAATAACCGCTACAAGTTATGATCATGAATCACATGTCATGACCGTGAATAATGATTTGTAACTTTCTTCTTATGAAGAGTAACAAGTTGCGACTACGAATGGGTGTCACGATCGTGAACCATGCTTTTCTTCAAAATTCTTTTTTGCAACTTTGCCAATCTTTAACAACTCCGATCCTAAGCAAAATCCTTGTATTTCACGCATCTTTTTGCACCTTTTTCACTCTTTTTCTATAGAATTCCATCTTTGATCATTTTACTCCCAAGATTCACCTAGTTTTTTCACTTGCATAAAAAACAACTACATACCACGTGAAATCTTTTATATGAAGTATTAAATGAAACAAAACCATATCGTTTTATAATTGAAAATGTCATGATAATAAGTGTAATTATACACTTATCAAACATAAAATGAAGTTTGAAATTTTTCCGAACATTCTACTTATTTTTTATTTGGAAAGCAATTCCATTAACGGCATTGCAATGCTATTAAATGCATTACAGAGATAGAAATAGACAGTTTTTTGTATTTTCACATTTTTCCATTTTCACATCTCAAGCATATATGCATGATACAAACAAGTGAGGCATAACTCTAAGAACTCAAAGGCATACCCCGTAGCCATGAATCCACCTCGCTACGTCAAAGAAAAGTCCTCCTTATTTCTTTGGTTTAGTTTGCGCTTTTGTTGAAAAGGAAGAGTAAAGGCTACTCTTTGAAGGGAAATAGAAATCCTAGAATATAAGTCTTGACAAGGTGAAGAAGGTGGTAATAATCCTTATTTTATCAAGTGTAGACTTTAAAAGAAACTCAAAAACAAAGAAAATCAGTTGAAGATCAACAAAAAGAACAAGTACTACAAATAAGTGAAGGCACTTGCTAAGAACACTTATACTAAGTTCTATTGAATTAGAATTTAGAAGAAGTGGTCAAAGAAACTCTAAACCTCAAAGCTTGCTTAACTTCCTACACAACTCTACCTATTTTTTGTGAAGACTAAACCTCATGTTTACTTAAGAATCTTCCAAATATCCCAAGTTCATACCCTACTCATGAACTTACACTCTCTAGAGTCTGGAACTACAAGCAGCTATGAGTTAAAAGACCCTAACTTAGTTGCTAAAATGTTCAAGAACACTTCAAATTCAAACTAGACTTAGCGCTCTCTTACTTGCTGCTTCTATGCACGAAAATGAGCTCTTCCTTTTTCTGGAACTTTGCTGTCTACTAAAAGAGCTCACTTCAATCAAAAGTCAACTTAGTTTAGACTTAGGCCATGCTTTACTTTTTTTGTTTTTGATTTTTGTCAATCCAAATGCACATTTTGGATGGAACACTTCCTAGGTAAGGTGTGGGGGTGGTGTTGCAGGAAAAAATCTGAGCATGTGGTCAAAGATTGCCTTTTTGGTTGAAAATTATAGAAAGTACGATTTTGGTTTTGCTGCAGATTCGATGTCGTTAACTACATCAACCATGTCATTAATGACATGGCATTCCAGGCTGGGCTTTTTTCTTTTTATTTGGCTTTTTAAGGAAGGAGAGGTCTAAAGAAACAAAGCAGATGATTTCTTGACAATTTCAAAACCCTACAAAATGTAGAAAGCTAATAAGGGAAAAAATTACAACTTCATCATCAAACTCACGAGTCGAAAGCACAATCCCGCGCTCATAGGCATGCCATGAGCTTGTAGTGAAGCTGCTGCTGCCCAAGACGGGATCTCTCACCAGCTGCACCTATTTTGAGAGATGTGTGATCTATCATATGGTAGAAGGTAAGAAATTAAATTGTTCAGTGATGATTCTTCATCACTTGACCAAAATTACCATCGTCTACGACTATGGCTATATGATCACAACCTTGATGAAAGTTGTGAAGATGAACCTCTCTTCTTTGGTTGGTGGTCCAGGTGAGATAGTCACCCAGTGAAGAAGACCTTAACTATGATGCACTTCAGCAAGCTGTATCATTATCAGGTGCATACTAGGTACACCAAGACCCAAGATGCCAAACGAAAGGTTAATGCTGTACCGACAGTATTCCATGTGAATGTAGCTAAGGAGGACGAAGATAACTTCATGGAGGATTTTGAGGAGAGTAGTGAGGACACCAATGAAAACATTCCTCTATCTACGAAGATGGAACCAATTTCTACCGTCTCTTCTCCAACCTCTCCACAACTGAATGCCACTTCCTCAAGGGTAAAGAAGAGCCTAAAAAAAACAAGGGTAGGAGATACGCAGGCCCAGCCCCCACCAAGGTAAAGGAAGCAAATGAAGGCTAAGACTTGCACTTAGAGGGAAGCTGAGGCGAAATAGTAATCTGAGTAAGAAGAGGATGCCTTAGTGGTAGAAGAGACCTTATGCTAAAGGAAGCATAAGCTGGATGTCTCAGAAGAAGATGAAGGTCAAGGGAACTCTAAGAAAAGCAAAGAGGACCCTAAAACCATCTATCCTGGCATTGCAGCCCATGTTAAGGAAGTAATTACCAAAGCTAAAGGGACTTAGCGCAAGATCATTACCACCAATAAACCACTAAAGAAGAATGTACAAGTGGTGAACAATGATGAAGATGTTGGAAACACCATTGAAATCCTTAATCATGAAGAATTAGCTCTTCCTGATCTTAACATCCCCACACCTTCTTTCACTCAAACTGAGACACTTCCAACTCAGCTTGAAGTACCTCAAGCTGACCCATCCTTGGGTCAAACAGCTAACCTAGAGGTACTCTTAATTCCTTCCTCCATTTCTTCTGTAAATCCTAAACTTTCTGCTCCTATAAATCCTTTAATTCCTAACCCTGTAAATTCTGAAATTCCTACTCTTTCTATAAATCCCCAATCTCAAACTTTAAATACTGTAAATTCCCCAGTAGATATTTCTTCTTCTACTAACCAAACACAAGATTCTTTTTCTCCTCCTCCTCCTTCTCCTCCTCAAACTACCCTAATTCCATCTCTTGTAAAAACTAAACCAACCCCTTCTTCTTCAAATATACAAACCTCTAAACAAATCGTTTCTTCAAACCCATTCTCTACCCCTCTAATCCCTCTAATTAGAGAAGTTCAGAACACTAAGAACTCCACTCAGCATGGAAACGTGATTGAGAAAGGTACTAAGGCAAATTTTACAATTAGTGAAGTACCTACCTCCAGCAACAATCAAGTCTAAGAGGACTTGGCTAATTTAGCCATCTTGGCTCAAATAAGGGAGTTGGCAAGGAAGAAATTCACAACACTCAAGTCTAATGCTGAGTTGGATGGAGAAGTAAGCAAATTACTACTTGCATAAGAATTGATAGACTTGTCTGTGAAGGCTAAGGCTAAGCTACCTAAGTTTGATGAACATTCAAGAATACCCTCTGAATCAATCTACTTTGAAGACTTTGGAAAGATTCAAGGTAGCTTGTCTGTGATTCGCAACCACTTGGCAAAAGAAAGTGCCAAAAGTTTGGTGAACAAGATGGCCTTGATCTTAATAGGCTTATCTGATTATGCAGCTCAACTCAACGCATTGTCTCCTTTATCCCCACATCTATTGCTCTAGCTAACATGGTAGCAAGAAAGATAAAGGGTATTGTTGATGATGCTACTAAGCAGCTTGAATTCCACCATGGTGACTCAAGCTACATAGTTTCACAAGTCTAGTGAAAAACAAGCCAAAATAAAGAAGAGCACACACTGGAAGATAGAAAATGTGCTAAAAGTGGTCGAAGTCACCAAAGATATAGGACACAGCATGGAGAAGTTGTTGTCCAAGCTAACGGTGAACTATGACAAGAACCTGGATTGAATGATCAAGATTGTTGATGATGTGTCTAAGAAAACAAACAAGCAGCCTATACTGAACATTGACGCAATTATTGAAAAGTTTGATGATGTTTGCAAAGAAGCCAATGATAACACAGATTACTCAATCAAGAAGGCATAAAAGGCACTCCTTGAGGCAATGAGCAAGCTCTTCCTATAACCCATTGAGTCTCTAGACACGGGCAACGGTCTCTCAGTGCATAAAAAGTTAAATGTGATTAAAGGAAGAATTGAGGATATGTAGAAGCTCGTAGATCAATTAGTGATAACTGGAATGCATGATGCATGGGATATTGACTTCACTACCAGATCCATATCATCAATATACCCTAGGATCCTTGACATGGAAGTGAAGCTGAAGATCGCATTGTCTGCCTTAGATTTCATAGCTCTGTTGCAGTGCTTTCAACAGTTTGCTTGCCAAGGTTCGACCAGATTGCACATATCTCCATGTGTCATCACTTGCTTCTCTCTAAGTTGAATGATGGAACATTCCTCACAACTAAGAGTAAAGAAATGCTTGAGCAAGAGATTTCTCCGTTCATAATTGGCCAGCAAGAGGACTTTCAACCTGCCTTGGACTCCTTCAATATATTTCTTAAGCAAATTGTGAAAGATCAAATAAAAAGGGGGAGAAGGTAGTTGAAGGTGCTCTTAGAATTGCAAACTTGAACAAGTCATCTATGCCACCTCTACCAAAGCGACCTCAAGTTCAGCCCCAGCATCAGTCTTAATCTACAAATCAATAATAGCAATCGCACCAGCAAAGCACTCACTCCAAAAGCTCTGGACAACCTTCTTCTCATTCGCACAAATAGGTTATAGTGCATAGTATAGTCTAGACTTGTAATAGGGATTTATTGTAGACTTAGTTCAAAACATAATTTGTGTGCTGACTAAGTATTTTTTAATATTAATGAAGTTACAAGTTTTTTCCTATTCAAGTTAAGAGATTCTGTACTTCCTATTTTGTTGTGAATGTATGTTATTTTTTCTTATAAAATGTTGCAGGAATGTATGCTAAGACCAACCTCATAGAAAAGCTGAAGTAAGAAAAAGTCCCAAATAGAAGAAAATTCCTCTAAGTATGGAGGAGTTAAGTAGGCTAAAGAGAATCCACCCAGTATCGGAAAGTCCACACTAACTAAGGAGTTCACTCAACATGGGGGAATCTTACATCATCTATCTAGTATCTCCATATCGGTAAACTATTTATTCAATTAATCTCTTTTACTACAAAGTTTGTTATCTGTTCCAAAATGGGGAGATTGTTGAACCAAAGTTAATAGTACCTCGTAGTACTTAAAATATTTTGGAAATAAAAAATAGACTATGATAGTGAAATTAAATGAGTACTAAGAAGACTCTTAGTTAATCAAGTTTACTTGAGGGTGTTTAAGAGAAAACAACTCAATTTACCAAGTTATTAGTTAAGTTATAGCTTAGAGCAAGAAAAGTTGAGTTCAGCCTAGTATTACATTATTTACAAGATATAGATTCAGCTAAGTTGAGTTAGCTTTTATTTATAAAAGCTAAGTTATTTCAACACTTAGAGAAATTTATATCACAAATGTGTTTAACAGTTTCTGTAAGGAATGAAATATTCCTTTGATACTTTTCAGGAGAAAAGTTGCTGAAATTAAAGAGGATATCCAAGTGGTCCTCACAATGAAAAGGTGTTAGTATGGAATGTTGGAGAACCCTCACTATAGTCCAAGACAAAAGGTATCCTTTGACATGCGCCGCTTTCTTAGTATCCTCGCACAAGCCTTTATTTTTCTAGCTTATGTGTTTCACTTGTCTTTGACTATATGAGACTCATCAAAACTTTTTTATTAACTTTTTTATTAAAATTATGTTGAGTTTACTTGTGATATTTTGTACGCATGCATTCATACAAACATAAAAATAAATCTTGCAACAAAAATGACATTTCATTTATGATTGTGACAGGGGTACAAATATTTCCCATGATTTGACTCCTGTCATTAACTAGCCTTAGATAGGTTTTCTAATTGACATTCTCTCTATTCCTTACATAGCCCTAATTTTTGCCTAAGTAGCCCATTATGGGTTTTCAACTCATCGGACTTTTATCTTTTTACAAAGAAGGGTATTAATCATTTCCCAACTAGCCAAGGACTTTTAACCCTAAACATGGTAGCGCTTGAGCCTGTCTTAGTTGATTTGGGTTGATGAATTCTTTCCCATCCATGTCCATGATTTTGACAGCTCCTTTTCTTAGAATTTTCTTCGAGATTTAAGGACATTCCCAATTTGGGCAAAATTTCCCCCAAATATCCCTATTTGAGTGCCTCATTTACTTTAAGACCAAATCTCCTACCTATAAAGGCTGACTTCTAGACTTAACCTAGTTTTTGTATGCTCTAGCCATGCGTTGTTGATATTTATATAGGTGGTCTAATGCCTTCAAACATTGCTCATTTATCATATTCATCTAATCAAATCTAGCCCTGGCCTAGTCTAATTCTTTTAGCTTTACCTCCAAGGCTACCCGAAGAGATCTCACCTCAGTTTCAACTTGTAGGACTGCCTCCATCTTGTATACTAGCGAGAATGGAGTCTGATTAGTAGGAATTCTGACACTGGTTCTGTACCCCCAAACCACGAATGGTAGTTTATCGGTCTAATCCTTATAGGTGACTACCATTTTGCTCAAAATTTTTTAATTGTTTTGTTGGCTACTTCTACTACCCGTTAGCTTGTGGTCTATACGATGATGAACGATGGTGCTCAATTCCATACTTCTCCACCAGGTCTGTGGTGCACCTAAAAATTGGACCCCATTATCAGAAACATTGTGATGCAGGATGTCGTTGCGAGCAAATATATGTGTTTCTATGAATTTGGCCATCTTCTTAGTGGTAACATTAGAGTAAGATTCAGCTTCTACCAATTTTGAAAAGTAATTGACCGTTACCACAATAAATCGGTGTCAATTAGTCAAACTATGCTGAATTTTGCCAATAATTTCTATGCCCCACATTGAGAATTACCAAGGAGTAGACAAGCTATGAAGCTTAGATGGGGGAAGATGATTAATTTTAATGTAGATATGGCATTCATTGTATTTCTTCACTTCAACCACACAATTGGAGACCACTATAGTCCAAATAGCCCTGACGTTGAATTTTCTTTACTAAAGCTAAGCCATTCATATGGAGTCTACAATCTCTTGCATGCATGAGTCGGATGAAAACCAAGACTTCTTTTTCAGTGAGACACCGCAATACTAATCTTTCAAAGGTGCGTTTGAACAAGAATTGATCGACCAATCTGAATTGTACTGCCAACCATCTTAAGGAGGTTCATTTTGAATCTATCACTCATTTTGGATACTCTCACATGCTTAGGAATTTCTCAATGTAAAAGAGCCAACACCCAATTACCCTTTCATCCTCAGTCTCCACAAGGTTATAGTAGTAAGGTTCTTTTGCTGACTGAAGTATAACTAGCTTTATCGATTAACTTTGAGGGCTTTCCCACATTGATTCTAGGGTAGTGAGAGCATCTGCTATCTGGTTTTCATCTCTGGTATATATCAGAAAACACATTTCTTAAATTTTTTGGATGCGTCCGAACAACCTCCACGTAGGGATGAAGTTTTCCTCTCGATTTTCCCATTCTCCATTTACTTATTTAATGACCAAGGCGGAGTCCTCTATCACTGACACCTCTATAGCTTTTACCTTTCAGAGTGCTTCTAACTCAAACAAGCATGCTTCATATTCAGCTCCGTTACATGAGATTGGAAATTCCAAAGGCTTTGAAAGGGGATTAACCTCGTTTTCTAGGGTTATCAAAATGACCTCTAGGTATGCCCAATTTTGGTTCATCGCTTCGTTGAAGAACATTCTCCATTCTGTCCAAAATTCTTCTACAATTATCAATTGCTCCTCTAAGAATTCCAAGTTTTTTACGTGGTCAGAGTCTAAGTTGCAAGAAATTCCATGACTGATTACCCCTTAATTACCTTCTTGGTCACATACTCAATGTCAAATTCTTATAAGGGAAGCAACCACCGCAAGAGTTTTTCAATTAGATTAGGGGATTGATAAAGATATTTCATTGGGTTGATCTTTGCGACTGCCTGGATTCTGTAGGATTGGAAGTTTTGGCGCAGCTTCCTTGTTAGGATTCGAAGTTTTTGGGGCAGCTTCCTCGCTAGTCAAACCATAGCGGCATAAATTTTCTCCGCTAAAGAATACTGAGACTTGTATTCTAACAGCTTCTTGCTTAGATAGTAAATGACATGTTCCCGCTTATCCTCGTGCTCTTGAATGAGCATTTCTCTAATAGAAGGTTCCTTGATTTCTAGGTTTAGAATTAATAGTTTTTAGGTACTGTTGGGAAAAGGACTAGTGGACTTACCAAATATTACTTAATCTTGTCTAAAGCAATTTCGCATTTCTCATTCCAAACCACTAGCTAGTCTTTTCTCAACAGCTTGAATATCGGCTCATAGATTATAGTGAGCTTGGCAATGAATCTATTGACATACTATAGGGAACCAGAAATGAACGAACTTCCTTTTGTATCTTTGGCAGGGGAATTTCTCTGATGGCTTGAAGTTTATCGAAGTCCATTTCAATCCCTTTTGGCTAATAAATTGGCCTAGAAGCTTCCCGGATGTTACTCCAAATACACACTTCTTCTAGTTTAAGAGTAGATTGTACTTTTCGATCCTGGTAAAAAACTTGTCCAACATAGCTGGGTGTTCAACTCGGGTATGATACTTCACAATCATGTCATCGATGTAGACTTCCACCTCCTTGTGCATCATGTCATGGAATAAGGTAGTTACAGCCCGTTGATATGTTACCCCGACATTCTTCAATCCAAACGGTATCACTTTAAAGTAGTATACACCCCATTTAGTGATGAAGGTTATCTTAACATTGACTAGTATGGCCATTGAGATTTGGTTGTAACTTGAGAATCAATCAATAAAAGAATACATAGCTGCTCTTTCTATGCTGTTGAATAAGACATCAATTTGGGGTAGAGGGAACTCATCCTTTGTAGAGGCCTTATTCAGATACCTGAAATCTACCTACACTCTAACCTTACCATCCTTCTTCACGATTGGGAGAATGTTGGCCAACCATGTCGGGTAGTCAACCACATCTAGAAACTTAGCCTCAATTAGTGTTACCTATTCTACCTTAACCTTCTCTGCCCATTCTTGCCTTATGTGACACAGCTTCTGCTTGACTAATCTTATTCGCAAGTCAACTGGGACATGCTCAGTGATTTGTTTGTCAACCCTGGGCATGTTGTCGTAAGACCAAGTGAAAGCTACTATGTGACATTTAAGTACATTTATTGTCTCTCTTTTTTCATCAAGAGTCAAATTATTGGAAATCGTTACCATTTTTTGTGACTCGTTTACACACAAGTTAATTTCATATAGTGATGTGTCATGAATGTTAAAGACATTATGAATATGCTCGCATGAATGCATGGTGCCATCTGGTAGAATATTAAACAAGGATGCAAAATTTTTGGATTTCATTGATGAATAGGCCTTATTGGTAGAATTGTTCACATAAAAAATACTAGAAATGTACAGAATTACATCTTCATTTATGTCTTCCTCCACATGCACAAGGTCCTGAGTTGTAACAGTAGTCAGGATGGGTACATATACTTTCTGAGAAAACTCGGTGACTACCTTTTCTTCCTATGTTACTTGAACTAATTTTTTGGCCAAAATCTTGATTGTATCAGAGATTTCCTTATCAAGGGTGTTATCGTTCTACCTCATGAGTTTGGTGATAGCCTTGCTGAACATGGAGACAACATCCTTTATCTCTTCTTCTACCTCGGATTCAGATTCGTTGCTTGACTGGTCACTCTCATCCTCTATTTCTTCCGGAACTAGTACTGGTCTTACCCCACATAGCATGGCCTTTTTTGACAGCTCAATCAACTTACCAGCCACAAAGTTGAAGACATCATTAAAGATCTCAAACCCCCTAGCTTCTTCTCCATTCAGAACCACTAGCTCGGGCCCACCCATATATGCCCTATTCCCTTCAACTAAACATATGCTCACCATGTTGCTGAACATATGCTTCTTATGCTTTTACATTTTATGATTTAGGGCAAAACCCAAATCGAGTC
>CATIWQ010636332.1:0-11664 GCA_949673415.1 Euphorbia schlechtendalii | reverse complement strand
AACCTTTAAAGTAAAACCATTAAATTGTGTTATTTACTATTGTAGGAAAAGTATGAAGAAAAGGTGGAGAGCTTGAAGGAGAAGCTAAAACAAACCCTTGACATGTATCATCAAGCCCTAAATGAAGCTAATCAAAAGGTAATAATCTCATAATTCATTTTCATATTGGGAAATAATATGCATATTAACTTTTTGTGAGCTTTAACATTTACCATGGTTTTCAGATTATATTTAAATGGCAAGAAATAAAATATATATTTAAACGGTTGAAGATATTTTAAAAATACATATAAAGATTATATTTCTTGCCATTTAAATATATATTTTATTTCTAGAGTTGCTACTTTAGATTAGTTGATAATTTCATTTTGATTAATAGCTACCCACACTTTACCAATTAGATATTAATTTTGTTGGTTGAATTTTATTATTTCATAAAATTTTAGTCAAAATGTACCTGCCCAATCAAGAAATCCTGGCACCGCCCCTGATCATATGAGTGCTACATTAGCTGTAGGATTGACATGGTGTTCATCTAATGATTCCGGACAAGTCCAAAACTATAGTAAAACAACAAAGATTCATCAACATTCAAATATACAAGTGTTAAATGTCAAAAAAAAAAAAAGTTGATGGGTCACATGTATAAATTCTGTAGAGATTATGTGTGCAAATGAATTTTCGAATCAGTCCCACCAACCACCATTAGGTATGAAATTGTTGACTTTCAAAAAACAATTTACCTTTCTTCCAAGAAATATGAGAGCCCATTGATTCACTTCACAAAACCATTAGTCTTCACCAACTCTCCATTAATTTTTTTAATCTTTGAGATTTCCTGCCAATTATTCTTCTTATAAATAAATCCTCTCTACCATGATTTCTTAATTCACTTCATATCATAAACCATGGCCTATCATCTTTTCATCACAATTTCAATGGCGGTTTTACTTGCCACAACATTCTTTAAATACCCTTTTGAACCCTTTTCACTAATCTTTCTTATTATTCCTCTAATTACATTCATAATCAAACACAATAATAACAAAAAATTGTTGCCTCCAAGCCCATTTTCAATCCCAATATTTGGGAACTGGCTTCAAGTGGGAAACGATCTTAACCACCGCGTTCTAGCCACAATGTCACAACGTTACGGTCCGATATTCATGCTAAAACTCGGCTCAAAAAACTTGGCAGTCATTTCTGATCCCGAACTTGCCTCGCAAGTTCTTCATACACAAGGCGTAGAGTTCGGTTCGCGCCCACGCAATGTTGTGTTCGATATCTTTACGGGGAACGGTCAAGACATGGTGTTCACGATCTACGGTGATCATTGGCGAAAAATGCGTCGGATAATGACGTTGCCCTTTTTCACTAACAAAGTTGTGCGTAACTATAGTGCAATGTGGGAAAAAGAAATGGAATTAGTAGTGAGTGATTTGAAGGTGACAAATGAAATGGTGGTTAGGAAAAGATTGCAGTTAATGCTTTATAATATAATGTATGGAATGATGTTTAATGCAAGGTTTGAATCAATGGAGGATCCATTGTTTGTTGAAGCAACAAGGTTTAATTCAGAGAGAAGTAGATTGGCTCAAAGTTTTGAGTATAATTATGGTGATTTTATACCCTTGCTTAGGCCCTTTTTAAGAGGCTATTTGAATAAATGCAAGGATTTGCAAAAGAGGAGGCTTGCTTTCTTCAACGATCATTTTGTTCAAAAAAGAAGGTATACAATTTTTCTTTTGCATTTTATTGCTCTTAAAAGTTGTATTATATAGCGGGTTGGCTGTTGGTATGTTACCACTTGTAGTTTTTTCCATGGCTTGTAATTTTTGTCACAACTGAAAACATTTGTTTAATAGTCGTAGCTGAACACCAAAAAACTTATGTTTGATACTCAAAAGAAAAAAAATGGCTGGTTACGAAGTTACTAAACATGCCCACGTAAGTATTTTAAAAACAATTAGGAGTACTTTTTAAAACTAGCTTATAATTTTTAGAATCTGTTAAATGATTAAAAATGACATTTGGAGTAAAGAGAATGTCTTTGCAATATATTAGTCAAAATTTAAGTGTCACTCCTTCAAAATATTATAATTTGTAACTTATAAATTGCTTACATATGAGTAAAGAATAAGCTACTAGCAAACTTCAAAAATATACTTGTTATAAACCGGCTTGACCAACTTATAAGTAATGAGATGCATCCATTTTCTTGCCATATGCTTACATATACATTATGTTGATTTTGCAGAAAAATAATGGCAGAAAATGGAGAGAAAAATGGCAAAATAAAATGTGCAATTGATCAAATAATAGAAGCAGAAATGAAAGGAGAAATAAATGAAGAAAATGTACTCTACATTGTTGAGAACATCAACGTCGCTGCAATAGAAACAACATTATGGTCAATGGAGTGGGCCATAGCCGAGCTAGTCAACAACCCAACGGTCCAGATCAAAATTAGAGAAGAAATGTCAACGGTCCTCAAAGGAAGTCAACTAACAGAGTCAAACCTCGTTGACTTGCCTTACTTGCAAGCCACGGTAAAAGAAACCCTAAGATTGCACACACCAATCCCTTTACTAGTACCTCATATGAACCTCGAAGAAGCAAAACTAGGCGGTTTTACCGTTCCAAAAGAGTCGAAGGTGGTGGTGAACGCGTGGTGGCTAGCCAATAACCCCGAATGGTGGAAGAATCCGGAGGAATTCCGACCTGAGAGGTTCATGGAAGAGGAGGAAAAGACAGAAGCAGTGGTGGGCGGGAAGGTCGATTTTCGATTCCTACCGTTCGGGGTAGGAAGGCGAAGCTGCCCCGGGATTATATTGGCAATGCCGATACTTGGAATAGTTATCGGTAAGTTGGTGATGAATTTCGAGATGAGGGCTCCAACCCCCTTCGAGAAGATTGATGTTAGCGAAAAGGGTGGACAATTCAGCTTGCACATTGCTAACCATTCTAAAGTTGTCTTTCATCCAATTATATGATTTTTCTGAACTTACATGTATTTTAAGTCGATTTCGATTTTCGGGTGTGTATTTAAGGAGGAATGTTAAATAAGAACAGTTGATCAAAATCACTCCATATTAAAACTCATCGAGTAGTCTAAATTCGACGACTTTATTTTGCGAACAGCAACAAAGTGTTCATCTGAGGATTAACGATACAGATCTGAAGAATTATTTTGATAAAAGGAACATATGCAAACAATACAATCGTACAGATAAATAACCCACAAACAGAAACACAGTCTCGTCAAGCAAGAATGCTGATATTCAAAGGAAAGAGTCTCTCAGAATAGTAGCAAGATCGTTTAGTTCTTGACGGTAGTGGCATGCTTCAGGAGCATGTTTACCACGTCATGGGAAATTCTCGAGGCCTCTATCTTCAATTGTTCGATCTTTTCATTGGTTTCACGCTCTAGCCTCTTTACATTAGCACCAGAGTCACCGCTGGTCTGTTTGATATTAATTACAAGGTCCAAATCAGCTATCAAAGCAAAAGTAAGCAATTTAAATATGAATGACAAACAACCATACATGTGCCAAATAATGCAAACTCTAGAACTTGATTGATGTTTTCAATTGTCATTATTGTATGAAATGTAATAAAAAAAAAGAACCAGTTTATGTTTAGGGAATCTTACCTCTGCAAGCTTTCTCTGAAACTCGGCTTCCATCTGGGCACGGAAATTAGCAACATCCTTCTCAGCCTCTTCCTTGGCTTGTTTCAGTCTTGCCATTTTTGCTGGGGATAAATGAAACAGATGGAAGTTAACAGTATGTATGATGATGAATTTAACATGCAGTGCAGATATATAAGTTATTTAATAAGCATGAATTGATTAACTTCCCACCAGCATAGTATCTTAACTACTGAGAGCTGTTGTACATACAGAGAGGGCAGCGCTTATGCAATTCTTAATAAGATACAAAGAGAAGCATAAAATATTTACCATTTCTGGCAGTGTTGACAATATGCTGAGCTTCCTGTTCTGCAGCTAGCAGGAGTTGGATTCCATTTTGACCCCTATCCATTCTTCCAGCAACTATAAATGGAACAATGAAGTATGAAGAATTACGGCAAAACGAGAATTAGTTATATAAGAGAAAAAAATGAAGATCTCATATATCAATCAATAAACGAGGCCTTATGCTCATGCTAGGTGGGAACGGCAATGAAGAGCTCAAACATTTTATAAATAACCTGTATGGGCTCAATCTAATAGGCTTACAGCTCAACACACAGTAATAAACACAAAAAAATACATACACAAGAAAATGACAAACTTTTATACAAACGATTAGCATAGATTCCATTGAAGACTTACATCAGATTAACTAAAGGTAAAACAACAAGTAATAACAAATAAACTTTTACTTGTAAAGAGACAGAAGTTATTGTATTCAAGCTTTTGACATAACTACAATCAGTAACAAATAGCAAATTTGAAGCCAAATTACTGAATCACAAAAAAGGATATGACTGATTACTGATAACCCCCAAATCCTAACAAGGAGGCATGGAAAGGAAACGTTAATCTCTAAGCAAGATATGCCGACATGTTAAATAGTTATGCTTCATACCCTAACCAAATTACCAAACATCATAAGAACAAGGATAAGGATCCTCTACAATCCAGCTAAAATGGGAGAGGAACATTCCCTAGATATCAATTGCTTGGATAAGATTGTAGCTTTATTACTCAAAGAGATATAAACTGAATAGGTAATTGATTCTGGAAATTGAAATTTTCTTCTAATCTCACCTCTACCAAAATTGAAATTCAATTAAGTCAATGATTATCATCCTAATCACTGCATAACATCATCTATCTCCTCATCTTTTGAATTTGAATTTCCAATTTTACATCTTTGCTACACTTTGAGATATATCTAATAAAACCTAAAATCTCTCAGATTTTAAGGATTATAGGAAGAGGATCGTTTATGAACTACAGTAGAGGAAGAGATCAATAAAATTCAATCTCCGGAAGCAGATTAGAGGATTCAGATCTAGTTCAATTCACAATACGGAGAAACAGAGATTTCCGAGATACCAGTAAAATTACAAAAAACAAAAGTATCTAAAATCATACTTATAAACAGTTCACGTAATTGTAAATCAACATAAACAAAGAAAACTAAAGATCAAATCTATTTTTTGCTTATAAGCAACGGAGGAGAAGATGGAAATCTCACCAGAAACCAACAAAGTTGCAAGATCGGCGATCAAAAAGAACGAGAGAGGAAAGAATGGAGTATCACCGGCCGACCAGATCTTGAGCCACCGGCAAATAGAGAGCTTAATGAGAGAATGTATTAGGGAGATCAAGAGATGGTAGGCTCTGCATATAGATATAGAAAGGACACTGCAGTTGATATTAGGATGGAAACGGGTCAGTATAACGGGCCATAAAGTCGGGTCGGGTTCGAGGTTTCTTTTTTTCTCTTAAATATTTCGTTTACATTAAAATTTTAATACAATTTATCCAATTTTTTCAATTGAAAACTTGTTGATCAATCATACCATATCAAAGAACATTAATCACAAAATATCAACACCGTTCATAGATGAATTGAACGGTTTTCTATTTTTTAAATGAAATATAATTTGTAATTATTCAAAAATAAAAATATATTATACACTTGAAACACATAAGAGTGATTAGAACATGATAAAAAAAAACATTTAATTCCTTTACAAACATTCTAATTATCTAAAACAATACTATTAATAATCACAGTAAAATGATAGAGTATGCAGATTTACACAAATGGCATGTTCTATACAATATATATTATTTTATCAGCTATTATGTACATCATTAAAGCCATAATTATCTCCAACTAGAGACCTTGACTAATGGAGTTGATTTATAACCTAATACCATTTGATTATGGTTTAATCCTTCAATTTCCACCCAATAATTACTCTCTCTTTCTTTCACTAATTCTTTTGCTTCTAACAAGTTTTCTTCACTCATTCTCCATGATTTCAAACCAAGATTTGCAAGTTCCTTACTTTCCATTGAAATTTCCTCCCACATTTTTGGATCAATTAGACTACGAATATAAGGTCCCAAAAACAAACATTCAATTGCTATTCTTGCTTCTCTAAGCTTTTGAGGCAAATGGGTATCTATTGATTCTAAAAAGGCTTGAACTTGGCCCAATTGCACTTCAAAAATTGAACTATACCCTACCCATACCTTTATACCTTTTCCCCAACCGATTCCATCTCCAAATGTTATTGTCCCTTGATTGGAATTACTAGCAATTGAATCTTTTGCTATTTTCAGAAACTCTATAACTTTGCTTCCACTTGTCCTTTTCTCCATATGAGGTAGACCTACCATGCAATTAAATGCCAACCATTCGTTTCCTCGATTTTTCTTTGTTCTCGTCGCTAAATTCTCCAAACTCATTTCTTCTATTTCCAATTTGACCCCTAGATTTCTTGCATATTCACACAACAAAATCCTGCAATAACTTACCTTTTCTTGTTCTTCCCATATGATTGTAGTGAGCTTGACTACTCTATTGGGTTGACTTGCAAGTTCCTGAATTATAGGAGGCCACTGGATACCTTTGTCAAAGTCAAAGTCAACTATGTGAAGTACTATATCCTTATTAGGAAAGGCTTCCATTATTGCAGAATTTGAAGCAAAGTGAGCAAACCTACCTAAAGGGAGTATATGATAGAAGGCGTTGAAAGCTAACTCAAAATTCATGCTTGCTGATTCTTGCAATGAAAAGTCCGAATTCTTGTCCAACGCTTGATTCAAATAATAAGCAAGACGTTGAATGATTGACCTGGATAGAGGACAACCCTTTTTGCCTAAGCGAATCAGAATCTCTTCAGCTAAATCCATCATCTTCGATTCTGTTGCCTCTCCATATGCTTTCAACAAATGGGTTATGCTCGATTCTGCATCGAGTTCCATCATAACATTAGGGAAAACGATTGTTGATTCCATTGATGACGGAGAAGAGACATCGAAACCAACTTCAATTGGTACAACACTAAGAGGAAAGATGTCATGTCTACACATCAATTGGACGTCCATGGTTTTTATGATTTTTATTTAAACTAATGATGGTTTTTTCTTGTTTGAACTTGGAAATGATTAATCTCCAATTAAGGATTATACAAAAGCGATAAAAGATGAGTTCTGCACTTCTTTATCCAATAGGTGTTTCAATTATTTGAAATTTTTACATTGGCATCATCTTTGGTGAAAATGATTATTTATCATTTGTTTTATTAAAAAAACATTCTTTTCAAATGCAACCTAGGGATAGTCCACACGTTGTTAACTTATATACATTTATTAATCTTGTCTTTATTATGATTGTACTTAGCCTAATCTCGTCTTTATTGTTAGGAATTACAAAGAAGGGTAAACTTAGAAAACATGTCGTGTGATTTTATCGTTTTACAAAAAGATCATTAGGAATATTTTTTTAAAAGGGTTTTAAAGGTTAGCAAAACGAGGATTTTTCACTTTTTAATGATATAATGGAAAAAGGTAATCTTGTCCATTTTAAACTGAAATTTTACAACTTGGATAATAATATACAATATACCTTAGTAAACTTGTCCATTTTGAACTGCAATATTTTTTTTTTTGATTTAAATGTGATGATAACTTTCAAAATATATAATAAAAAGGAAGAATTTCCGAAATACTAAAATTTTAATGTATAATTCTTAAATAATACTGTTAAATTATAGAAATATTGAATTGATTGAAATACCAACCGTGACACTATTATTTTTAATAAAAATATATTTTTTTTCTCTTTTGCTAACTTTTGGAAAAAAAACTATTAATTTTTTTTACAAAACAGTAAAATCACAAAGCATGTTTTCAAAATTTACCCTGTAATAACCTGATCTTGTCTTTATTGATAAGAATTATAACGAAACTAACTGAGACATCTATTGAATTAAGATTTTAAGTCGAGTCAATAACTAAATATTAGAGCTATTTAGACAATTTAAAGCGTCAAAAGGTTCAAATCACTCGTGTTAAATTGGAAATGTATTTAACCGGCACAACTCTAAAATATAAATATTCAAATCTAGGCAGTAATTTCCGTTTTGGCATGCATGTCTCTTTCTTGCTTTTGATATAAATTAACTTCATTGAAAATAACATCACCACGATTGATAACCTTGAAATAAAATAAATAACGTGAAATTTATTTATAAAACTGAAAGTAAGTCGATCTTGTTACAAAAATCAAACCTTTGAACAAAGAAAACCTCTAATCCAATGATTCAACAACAAAATCACGTTTGGCTTGAAACGACGACACATTATCACTCAACTCCCTTCCCTTTGTTTCAAAAGGAAACAACACAAGACTCGCAACCGAAACAACTATCACGATTTCGAACAAAATAATCGCCTCCCTCAGAAGGCAACCGTTCACAAGCCCCACCGCTACGAGGGGGCAAACCACCCCGCCGATTCTCCCCACAGCCCCCGCAACTCCGGCCCCCGTCGTTCTCACGGAGGTCGGATATAACTGAAAAACAAACAAACAAAAAAAAAACAAACAAATATCAGAAAAACGAGTTAGTTTTTCGATTTCAAGTTGTTCGTCGTATACCTCGGGGCAGTATATGCATGCTACTGTAAAGATCGCCGACGACCACATACGAGCCCCGAACAATAACACGGTTTGCAAAGTTGCGGGCTGATGCGAGACAAGTGGCAGAAGGAAGATGAAGGCGAAAACCGACATGATTATCATCGAAAGCTTGCGCCCGACTCTATCGAGAATCATCGCGCATATAACAAGCCCGGGAAGTTCTGCATTTGAAGATAGGTTTTGTAAATCGAAAATAAAGTCACAATTTTTTTTGTTTTGAAAACCGATAATAAGTAGTTGAAAGTAAATACCGGCGAAACTCGTGATTAGCACATCAGAGTAGAGGCTATCATCGGCGAGTTTTTTCGGGTTCGAGATAGATAAGCCGCACTTGCTTTGTCCGCTGCTTAGTTCGGAGGTTAGCAACACGATTCCGTAGTACGAGAATGCGTTCGCAAAGTATAGGACCCACAATAGAAGTGTTGTTCGGATGAACTTTGACGAAAAAAGCGTGAAGAAAGACGAGAGGGTCGATTTGGAACTAAAGACGTTTTCTTTATCTGAGGAGACGAGAGGGACATGACACGAAGGATAAGATGGATCGTCGATTTCATGGTCGGAAACAAGCATCCCGGTAGGGAGTTTTGTTTGGTTCACTAGAGCTACCTTGTGAAGTATTTTTTGTGCTTCGGCTACTCTACCTTGTGTGCATAGATACCGAGGTGACTCGGGGGCAAAACGGTAAAAGAGAACTAGAGACATTGCCGGAAGAGACGAAATTCCTAGTAGCCACCGCCAACTCGTTCTCGGCATCACTATCTGAAAAATCATGAATAATTTGCATTGATCGGAAATCTTTTATACCGGGTATAAGTCAAGGAAACGGGACATACCCAGGCGAGTGAGGCCTCGAAAATTGTACCGAGTGTCCAGAAAGCGGAGTATACGACCATCCACATGCCTCGATTCGAAGCGGGGACAAACTCGAGAAACCAAGAGGAAAACACGGGGGAACCACCAAGCCCGACACCAACCAAGCAACGAAGAGAGACCAACGATACGTAATTTGGGGAGAAAGTGCTAAGTAATCCTGCTACGCTTGTTAGAATTGTTGAGCCCAAGATACCTTTCCTACATTTGGGAAATCGGAAAAGAGGTTCCATCTAAGTTACTCAACTCCATAGAAAAAAGGCCCAGCATTAACATTACTATTCAAAATGAAACTGAGGGTATAGACAAGGTATAGTTCATAGTACTTAAAGGCGCGCCTAGGCTCCAAGGCGCGATCTTGCGCCTCGCGCCCTTGACTACTATGGTATAGTTCAAGTATCGTTCGGATATATAACAGGAAAAAACGGAAAGCTACAAAAACTTTTAAAGCCCATTTCGAACATTTCAATCAAAAAACAGAAAAATGGCAGATGAACAAAATCGGTATAGCGAGATCTTGTGCCTCAGACATGCCTAGGCGTGATCTTGCGCCTTGAGAGCGCCTTGCGCCATTGACTACTATGGTATAGTTAAAGTATCTTTCAGACATATAACAGGAAAAAAAGAGAAAGCCAAAACAACTTTTAAAGCCCATTTCAAACATTTCAATAAAAAAAAACAGAAAAATGGCAGATGAACAAAATCGGTATAGCGCGATCTTGTGCCTTGAGTGCGCCTCAGACGTGCCTAGGCTCCAAGGCGCAATCTTGCGCCTTGAGTGCGCCTCACACCTTTGACTACTATGGTATAGTTCAAGTATTCGGACATATAACAGGGAAAAAGGGAAAGCTAAAACAACTTTTAAAGCCCATTTCGAACATTTCAATCAAAAATCGAAAAAATGGCAGATGAACAAAATCGGTATAATCCTACCTCCTTCCGTAGTTATCGGATATAAGACCCCAAGAATAGGCTCCAACGAGCATACCAGCAAAAACGACACTAGTTATTAGGCTCTCTTGATTCGAGGAGAGTCCCCATTCAGACTTCACAGCCAACCCCACAAATGAGAGGATCATAATTTCCATGGCTTCAGCAAACAAACAAAACCCAGCATAAGAAAGCACTCCTACTTGAAATTTACCAAATCCTACCGCAGCAAGCGCCTCGTCTAGACTGTACACTACTCCTTCATCCATCTAAACAACCCAGTCAAAATAACCATTCAAAACAATGTGCATCAAATCATATCATTGGATGAATCCCCAAAAGTCAACAGTTTTGTAATAAGAAACAATCAATCAGACAGTTACTTATAAAACCAGATTCTTGTCATTTCATTCAAATCATCGTGCATATTCAAATACCCAAATGAATTAGAGGATAATTACAAAAGCTATTCGTACTAATAATTATGTTGTAAATGTACAGAATAGAGAAATCAGTGAAAAGATTACCTTAAATTCAATCTGAGAGAGAAACCCCTGTTATTCTTTGATTGCAGAAGTAGAAACCTTAAAAAACCCTACATCTGCAGCATATGAATGAACGGATATTGCAGGAAAGATTAGAAATTTCCAAATATTTTGGATTTGTTTTTACTGAATTGATTTGGTGTTTGACGCATGGAGTGACGTGAACGTTTTGAACTAAGAATGTCATATTCTTCTTTTTTTTTTATTAATGATAATAGTGTCTATGCTACAACTGAGCTAAATGTTGTAACCGCAAAAAAAAACACATGTTAATTTAGTCGTGGTCTAGGTTAATAATTAGGGGTGAGCAAAATTCGGTTCGGTTCAAAAATTGAACCGAACTGAACCGAACCGAAAATCGAAAGGGGAGAAATTTTAGAACCGAAAACCGAACCGAATTATTTCGGTTCGGTTCGGTCCGAATCGAAATATTTCGGTTCGATTTTCGGTTTGGTTCGGTTTTAAACTAAAATTATTTTTTTTTATTTTAAATTAATTTTTTTTCCATGTATTAATTTTTTTAACATAAAATAACTAAAAATCAATATAAATAATTTTTAACACATGTAACTTATTGTTGATTTGAAAAAAAAACCTTAATTTTCAAATATTAAATGTAAATTGAATGTGAAAATAATTATTAAATTAAT
>CATIWQ010636329.1:0-13253 GCA_949673415.1 Euphorbia schlechtendalii | reverse complement strand
GGGGCTGAGCAGGGGCCTCATCGGCTTTGGATTTTGCAAGACTCTTCACCTTTACCCTTGAGGAAGTAGCTCGCTGCTTAGGAGAGGAGGCGGTGGTGACTTTCTCTAGGATGCTGAAATGGGTTACTTATCAGAGTCATCACTGTCATAGAAATCCACCATGAACTGATCTTCATCCTCCTTCTGGATGTCCAAAGGTACTACTGTCAGTAAGAATTTTAGCTTGCATTGCTATTTAGCCTTGTTGTACCTAGTATGCACCTTTTGATAAGTTAGTTTGCTGAAGTGAAGCATTTCAAATGTTTTCTTCACTGGCACAGTTGTATCTCTGGACTCCCTTAAAAAATTTTCCAGGTCTACTTTGGCTGCCCTCAAAATCTCGGTTATGAGGTAACCATAGTGATAGACGGTAGTCAGCTTGGTTATATGGTGAAGAATCACCACTGGGCAGTTAAGCTTTTTACCCTCTACCATATGGTAGACCACACACCGTTCAAAGTATGAACAGCTGGTCAGTGAACCAGTCTTTGGCAGCAGCAGCTTCACCACTAGTTCATGGCACATTCTAGCAGTCCAACTCATACCGCTTACTGTTATCTTCCCTGATACATAGTTATCGGGGAGCTCCCAATCTTCTGGGATTACTACGGCATCTTCATCATGGCTTCTACGGAGCTGAGTGCCTCTAGTAGTCATGTTGAGGATGCTTCCTATTAGCTTTGCACTGATGAGAGTGGATTTACCTCCATAATCCATTAACAGAACATCTTTATACCCTTAGATGGTGTAGAGGTTTGAGTAGAAGGTTCTGATGAGACCTGTGATGGCAGGTCCTTCCATCTTCAAAAAGTTGCTAAGATGTTGCTACTTTATGGCCCTATGCATGGTTCTGTTTCTCAGCAAGCTCTCAAAATCTAATTGATATACTGGACCAAAATCCAAGTTATCTTCCCATTTTACTTTCGTAACTAGGGTTCCTTTTTCCAGATTTAATTTCTCAACTTTTCCTTCAGCATTTACAATGATCTTCATGGAAGCGTTGTTCTTGAGCCTGAATGTGATTTTGGAAGACGATTTGAGAATTTTGAAAAGGATTGAAAGAGAAGAGAAATTTTTAGGGTTCGAATGCTTTGAGATTTCAAATTTGCATAAAGCAAGTAACCTTCTCTCTTCAACTGTTCAGCTTTTATGGTCAAAATTAACTCTCAGGGGCATGTGGTGCTACCACATCTCAAGATGATAATGAATGCTGAGATTAGCGAAAGATTAACCGCCTCAATAAAATGGTGAGTTTTGAAAAGGACGGTTCCAATTCAAACACACATCATTTTAAAATGTAGTGCTTGAATTAAAGACTGCGAAACTGTTTCTCATGCTATTACTTTAAAATACTGACATCGTTTATCCACGTGTCTTCTCAAGGCTTGATCTCCCCCACTTAGCCAAAATTTTGAGAATTTCATTTTCTTCCTTCTTCTTCTTCATCGTGGATTTGCCATACCAATTAACATCCTCAATGTAATGAACTTCTCCTTTGGTAATGGCTTGGTGAAAATGTCAGCGTGCTGTTCTTTCGAAGGAACATACTCCAGCTTGACATCTCCTCTTAGAACATGATCTCTAATGAAGTGATGTCTGATATTTACATGCTTCATTCTGCCACACTGAATTAGATTTTTGGATAGGTCAATTACGCTCTTGTTATTACACATAACTTCGAGATAATTTAACTTTATACCATAATCTTCAAGTTGCTGCATGATCCATAACATTGTGCTATGCAACTTCCTGCGCCATGTACTTAGCTTCCGCTGTACTTAGCACGACTGAAGTTTGCTTCCTACTGTACGATGAGATAAGACATTCTCTAAGGAAATGACATCTTCCTATTGTGCTTTCCTGTCGAGCTTGTCTCTACCATAATCAGCATCTGTGAATCCTCTAGGAGTGAAATTCGAGCTGTTAGGATACTACAGACCTGCTTCAATTGATCCTTGCAAGTACTTGAGAATTCTCTTTACAGTGGATAAATGAGATTCTCTAGGGTCAGCTTGATAACGAGCACAATAGCACACAACATATTGTAAGTATAGCCTGCTAGTAGTGAGATAAAGAAGAGAACCAATTATTCCTCTGTAGAACTTACTGTCCATAGGTTTTCCAGCATCATCTTTACTCAGTATAGTATCAGTGGCCAAGGGGGTTGGCATCGGCTTTGAGTGTACCATGTCAAATTTCTTCAGGACTCCTTTGCATATTTAGCTTGACTGATGAAAATTCCATCTTCAGTCTGCTTGATTTGAAAACCAAGAAATAAATTGAGCTCTCCCATCATAGACATTTCGAACTCGCTCTTCATTTATTCGCTGAATTCCTTGTACAGCTTTTCATCAGTTGCTCTAAATATGATATCATCAACATATATTTGGACTAGCAACACATCTTCTTTTCTTCGCTTGATAAACAGAGTTGTATCTTCTTTTCCTCTTTCATAGCCTTTGCTAATTAAGAAGTTAATCAGCCTCTCATACAATGCTCTTGGTGCCTGCTTCAATCCGTAGAGAGCTTTCTTCAATTTGAGAATGTGCTCTGGATATTTTGCATCTTCAAATCCTGGAGGCTGATGAACGTATACTTCTTCTTGAATGAATCCATTTAAGAAAGTGCTTTTAACATCCATTTGAAATAGTTTAAAATTCATATGGGATGCGAAAGCACAAAGGATTCGAATGGCTTCAAGTCTGGCTACTGGAGCATAGGTTTCATCATAGTCAATTCCTTCTTGCTAATTATAACCTTGAGCGATAAGTCTGGCCTTATTTCTGATAATATTGCCATCTTCATCAAGCTTGTTCTTGAAGACCCATTTGGTTCCAATTATTGATTTTCCTTTAGGCTTAGGAACTAAATCCCAGACATCATTACATTTAAACTAATCCAGTTCCTCTTGCATTGCAATCATCCAGTAGTCATCTCCTTCTGCATCTTCAAACTTCTTGGTTTCAATCAATGATATGAATGCTGGATGACTCATCATACAGCTTAGCGGTCCTCTTATCATTACTGGATTGTGAACATCATCGACTATGCTGCTAAGCGGATGGTCACGATGGGCTCTTATCTCTCTAGGAAGACTCGGATCAGCTACCGGAGGATTGACAATTGGATTCTGAGGTGGTGGTTTATCTTCGCCATCGTTAAAGTTGATTGAGAGATCTTCATCTTCACATTTGGTTTCCTTAGCTAGGGGATCCTAAGCTGATTTGGGTAGCTCAGCTTGTGGTGTACTAAGTGGATTTGAGAATTGAGTGGCTCCCTCATCTTCTTCATTTGGACATCTTTCTGTAATGTTAGTTTCATCAAAATCTACATGCATAGACTCTTCTAAAAGGCCCGTTCGCTTGACATATATTCTATATGCCCTACTATTAGTTGAGTATCCCAAAAAGATACCTTCATCAAACTTAGGATCAAACTTTCCTAAATGCTCTTTGGTGTTAAGTATAAAACATCTACAGCCAAAGGATCTGAGGTAACCAATCTTAGGCTTGGCCCTTGCCAAAGCTAGTAGGGAGTCTTCTCAAGAGTTGGGTGAATTAGAACCTAATTCAAGATATAACATGCTGTGTTAACAGCTTCTCCCCAGAAGTATTTTGGTAGATTGTTATCACTCAGCATGGATCAAGCCATTTCAACTATAGTCCTATTCTTCCTTTCTACAACCCCATTTTGTTAAGGAGTGTAAAGAGAAGAGAAGTTGTGCCCAATGCCATGCGCTGAACAGAATTCTTCGAAATGGGAATTCTCGAATTCACATCCATTATCACTTCAGATTTTATGGATTTTAGCTCCTAGTTCGTTCATTATCCGATTACTAAGTTTGATAAAAGATTCGTAAGTCTCATTTTTGCTACTCAGCAAGACTACCCATGTGAATCTCGTGAAGTCATCTACAACAACTAGAGTGAATCTCTTACCACCCAAACTCATAATTTGAACTAGGCCGAAGAGGTCTAGGTGTAGCAATTCCAATGGTCTCTTAGTTACTACGTGATTTATAGATCTAAACGATTTCTTAACTTGCTTACCAAACTGACAAGCAAAGCAGAGTTTATCCTTTTCAAAACTGATGCAGGGTAACCCTACAACTAATTGCTTTTTGGCCAGTTTGGACAAAATATTCATATTGATATGACCCAACCCTTTGTGTAATAGCCAAGCATTATCCTCTTTAGATATGAGACACACGTTAGAGGAGTCAGGGGATAAATCAACCATATAAACATTATTGGTTCTAGGAGCAAAGAGTATGGTTGAGTTAGTCTTACTATCAATTATTGAGCATCCTGCTGAGTCGAAAATAACCTTCCTACCTTTATCGCAGAGCAGGTTAAACTTTAGTCCTTTAATTAGAGACACCTCTTTGATTGGGGGAGACACGCCAACAGTGTCACAACCTACAATCTTGCCTTTCTGGTTGTCTCCAAAACTGACACTTCCATTTCTCTTACGTTCCAATGAGATGAACTGGCTTTCATCTCCTGTCATATTCCTTGAGCATCCGCTATCCAAATACCACATTTGAGAGTCATCAGCAGATCTAAGGCTCACCTCAGTTTGATGAGCTTTTCCCTTACCATCTTCAGCTTCAGAGTTGTCAACGGAAAATTTTCTACCGGAGGTAGATGCTGAGCTTTTGCCTTGACTTTCAATAGCCATCAAGCAGAGATTGGCAGAATCAGTGGTTTCTTCATCAGATGATGAAGATTCTTCTGAATCACTCTAAGTAGCAGCAAGAGCTTCATTCTTCTTGGAGAATCTCTTCTTGAATTTGTCCTTCTTTGCCTTTGGGAAGCTTGATTGGATGTGACCTTTCTCTCCACACCCGAAGCACCTAATATCCCTATTAAGTTCTTTCCTCAGTCCTTCCTCAGCTCCTTATCGCTGGTGAGTTGACTTGATTTTATTGGGAAACTTCTTCTTGTTGTTGAACTTCCCATCCTTCTTTATAAAGCATTTGAGATGCCTTGTAAGAAGAGCCATGTCTTCATCAGAGTCGTAGCTGGTGGACTCATTAGATGAGTCTTCTTTGAGAACAATGGCTTTACTTTCCTTGCCCTGATTTCTCTTCGTTTCATCTGAGTACTTTCTCAACAATATCTCATGAGTCAACAAGGTGTTTATCAGCTCCTCATAGCTGTAGGTCTTAAGGTCATGAGCTTCCTCGATGCGCTCTTCTTGGAATCCCACTCTACTATGAAAATGTAAAGAATTATCTTGACCAGCTCTTCCTTACTGAACTCCTTTACAAGTCATTTTAGTTCATTAACAATATTAATGAATCGGGTATTCATACTATGAATACCTTCATTGGCAGTCATCGAGAACATCGTATACTCTCTTAGTATGAGATTTATCTTTAACTCCTTAACCTTGTCTATCCCCTCGTAGGTAATCTCCAGCTTCTTCCAGATTTCTTGTCCTATTTCACATCCTAAGACCCTGTTAAATTCTGTAAGATCAAGTGCACATTGTAAGAAATTAATAGTTATGGCATTCTCTTTAAGAAGCCTCAGATTAGCGTCATTGTAGTCTTCAGTAGGAACTCTAGGGCCAAGCTCAATTGCGAGCTAGGCCTGCATACTTTGTGATTGGATGAAGTTCTTCATACGATTCTTCCAGAATGTATAGTGATTGCAATCGAAAAGATGAGGTCTGGTAATAGACATTACTTCCCTCAGAAGAACTGTTTGACCAGAACCCGAGCTGAAGTTATTATATGCCATTCAAGGATCTGACTCAAGATGATTAGTCTTAAAGTTAAGGAACTGCTCTTATACCACTTGTTGGTACGTAAACCGGCTAATAACAACAGCAGAGGGGGGTGAATGGGAAAACTGGGTTACTCTTTGTTTCTTTTTTGTTTTAAAGGTAACTTAGTAAGGTTTTTATATGAGTGCTGAGTATGCATGCTGAGTGCGATATAAAAGCGTATAAACTGTTCAGCTCAACTAGCACAATTTATCATCAACCTTTAACTGAATAAGGATTACTCAGTGCGAGTTGGATGACAAGCAAATAAACAATATGAGAGAGATATGAGCAAGAAGTTGATGAAGCTAATCGCTTAGAGTTAGAACGATTACACCTGAGATTTTATCCTGGTTCGGCCCCTAGCCTACCTCCAGTCCTCGGATACCGTCTTCGAGCTTTAATCCACTAGTGATTCATTCCTTCATTAGGCGGAGAAGCCTTTACAGTGGATAGACTCTATTACAAAAAGTTCTTCCATTCTAACTACCGCTCAAACTCAGTTTGGGTACACTTCCCAAACTGAAACTCAAGATTGATAAGATAATAGAGAATTGAATTCAACTTACAGTACGTTGAATAATTACAAGGTTAATTCTATGAGTGCTTCTCTCTATTACAAGCTGATAAGACTATAGATTGCTTACTGATGAATTTCTGGAAAGCAGAGATGATTTTCACAATGTTTCGCTCTTAGGAAATTCAAGATGATTCACACTCTTTCAACGTTTACTTCAGTCTTCTATTTATACTTTGAAATTCTGTGAATTAGCCGTTGCAGACTTCTCATCTTTGTAGTTCTTTAATATTTCTTCTCTTCACATCTTTCAAATCTTCCCGTTGGAGATAGTTTTTAGGACACTCAGAGATAGAAATTTGAACGTTGAGGCGAGATAAGCTTCCATTGATGAAAGCTCTTTTGTCTTCAAGCAATACGATCTTGGAGAGAGAGAAGTGTGCAAAGCAATATGTAATCTTGATTGGTTGAAGTTGCTGACATGGACTAACATGCAGGGAGACGCTAAGGAATGTTGTTGATAGAGGCTCACTGTTCTTAGACTTGTGTAGAAAGATTCCCGACAAGCCTTCGTGGAGTGGAGCCATTTTGACTTGTGAGAGCCACTATGAATACTCTATTATTTTCTGCATAATTTGACCTTAAAAGCCATAAAAGAATATTCTGTTTCTTCACATAAATCATTAGTAGTACAGCTGTCATTTAATTCACAAAGTGTCCCAGTAAATTGCTTTTAATTATTTAAAAGCTTGACTCAGTAAGTGCTGAGTGGTTATTTCATTAAAATGCATAGTACTCAGCATAGATTCAACTGAACGTAGCTGGACTCAGCTTTTCCTATTCTAAGCCGTAACTTAATTAACTACATACAGCAAACTGAGTTGTTTTATCCCAAAACAAAAATTCGTGGCTTTATTAATTAAGTGTATGCTTAGTACTTAATTAAATTCACTAGCCTATTTGGTTTGCTATTTCCAAAACGTCTTAAGTACTGTTTAAATTGGGTTCTACACATACATGTGTTGAAATAACAACCTTTGTCTTGGAATACTTGGAATTACACTTTCATCTAGATATGGTTGGAATTCAGTCTTCAACATTACCATGCTTCATGGATTGGTTTTCATTATGGTTGCAGCATAATCTCATAGTCTATGGTATTGAGCATTTACTTCTCCTTGCACCACTGTAGCTACTCATATCCTTGCTCTACAACACTTCACAAGACATATCTCTGCACCAAGATCCCTCTTTATCTTCTTGATCATAGCATCAACCTCCTATTTTGGGCTATCCTTCAAATTAACCAGATATTTAGTTGCTTTGTACTTGGAATTCACAAGGTGATTGTTTAATGGCCTTACATAGGTGTAAACTAGCTGTAATGTCTTGATTTGAAAAGTACTAAAATCTCTTAATTTGGATGCCTTATTTTGAAGCCTCACTTCTCCTTGCATACTACATTGATGATTGTCTTGCAGTTCATTGTGAAGATATAGTAATTTCCCCATTCTATGGCCCATCTTCTTAGAGCATCTCTGAACTGTACAGGCCCAACGAATACCATACTAGTGCATAATTCCCCAGTTACTTCATTGTATTGGATAGTGTGTTCATGTCCCTCATCATTAGAGTTTTGGGGACTGTTTAGTTGATCCTTCACATTGTAAGGTGCCTCATCGAACTCTGCCATATCTTCTTCATTTCAGTCCATCCTGAAATCATCATGGGCCCAAGTCTTCAATATTTTTTGATTCACAAGAATCAGGAATTTCACCAGCATCTACATCTTCTTCATCTTCATGAACCTCAAAATCTTGATCACTTGATTCATCACCATCTGAGTTTACACCAAATTCCCCTAGTAAGCATTAACAAAAAAGTTAAAAACACAACATACAATTATGATAAACACAAAAGGTTAAGGACACTTAACTATTTGACGTACCTTCTTCTACTGATGAATTTTCTTCATCTTGTGATCCACAAAACATGTTTTTATTCTTCGGTATAAGTTTCTGCTTCTGGCTATGATTCTCCAAATGTGGGTTGTAGTTCTCCAACTGTGGGTTGTGGTTCAGCATATTGATGTGTTTCTCCAAATGACTCTACTTCAGGTGAATTTCCTCCTATTGACTATGCAAAAGATGACACTAACTGAGGGGAATTGGCTTCAACAAAATATTGATAAGTGTATAATTACACTTATTAACATGATTATTTTACTTATAAAATGATATGGTTTTAAGTCATTTTATACTTCATATAAAAGATTTCATGAAGTATGTAGTGGTTTTTTATGAAAATGTAGAAAATAGGTGAATCTTGGGAGTAAAATTAACAAAGATGGAATTTTATTTAAAAAGAGTGAAAAAGGAGCAAAGAGATACGTGGAACATAAGGAAATTGCTTAGGATCGAAGCTGTCAAAGATCGGCAAAGTTGCAAAGAAGTAACATGAAGAAAAACACATTTCACGATCATGACACCCATTTGCGGTCGTGACTTGTCATTCTTCACAAGCATAAAGTTTCCAACCAATGGTCACGATTGTGACACATATATCGTGCTTGCGACTTGTGATGGTTATTGGTCAACTCTTCTCAACTACCAACCGACGGATAAGAACGATCAACCGCCATCAACTGTCAGATGAAAAGACACCTTTTGGAAGTCAACCAATCATGAGAAGGTTCCTTTCCATTGTAGATAAGGATGAAACCTTGCATCCAATCATATTGAAGTGATGCAACCCTTCTCCAAGGACATGACTCTTCGTTTGGATAGACGCAACCCTTCGCACTATATAAATAGGGTTCAAATCACACCAATTTCGGGGGCAATAGGTAGTAGTTGTTGAATGATAGTATGCGTGTATGATAGAGAGTGAAAATATATAGATATTTCTACTTTCAAAGTTATAGTGAGAAAAATGTATAATTGATTCGATTCTTATTTCGGTCACTAGATTTCTCCACAAATTCGAGCGATTGTTGTATGAGTGTAATTGCAAAGCACTTATCAATAAAATTTTTTTTTCTTCAACATTTATGTGTTCGATATTCACAAAGAATAGCATCCTAGCAAAGGTTCTGTATGAGTCGAGATCAAATTCAAAGTAGACACAGGAATTGCGGAAATTGATGACTCCCATTAAAGAGTGGATACGGTTTGATCAACTTTACCTTTCACTTGCATACCTTACAACTTTACTTTGTTTTCTACTTATACTTTCTATTTTTAAATTTATGATATGTCTATGTGTCATAACGAGTATTTCATCTTGCATCATTTATATTAATCAAGTTATATGCTTTCGAGTTAACTTTAAGAGTGATTTTTAGGTTAACAAGATTGTGTATAATCACTGGATTTGTGATTTTAACGCTATTTTGTGAGACAACATTTTTGGAATGGTAACTTGCCAAATATGACTATATGAGAGTGACCTGTACTAAACATTGTATTATTGTTATCATGGGAGGAGAGTGGAAGCTGACAGACAAAGAGAAAGGGAAATTGTGAGGGAGGAAGAACGAAGTGCAACCAACCTCCGGGGAAGGTTGAATGAACTTATGGAGGCGTAGATCTCAATTCATAGGAAAATCGATGATATTCATACACTAATGTTTGATGTCCAGCGAGATCTACGGGAATCTTATTATAAGACTGACCTATTAACAGAATTGCTTTCCTTAGAATAATTATTCGCTTTTCACTTAGATTTATCTTTTTGTACAGTTTGTTGTTTGTTGTTTATTTGCTTGTTCGTTTGTTTAATTATTTGTATGTTGATATATGTTGGATATGAATATAGTAAATATTTGATATTTTTATTTTATATTTTACATATTTGTTTATATAAGTTTTTCTAGGACTAAGTCTAAAAATTGAAGAAATAGAGGAATTGAAGAAAGTCGCGACAACGACTATAGATCGCGCCTGTGACATTTTGCATTAAACCTTCTGTTCCTATTATGAAGAAAGTTACGATTGCGACATGCCTTCACGATCGCGACACGGGAAGAATATGACCGTTACAGATCACGATTAACACGCGACAGATGGCTAAAACTGCCATTAATGGCTAGTTTGAAGGAAAAACGGTTATATTAACTATTTGGGCAAATCAATGACCTATTAAGACTCTATATAAAGGTCTAGATTGAATCCATAACCACCACAACCTTCTACAAAGCTTACAAAAGTTTTGATTCATTCATCTTTATTCTTCTACATTCAAAAACCTTTTTCAACCTTTGCTTCAAAAACCAATATGCCTCATGTTAAGGTAGCCGCCAATAGTTGAGAATTCCTGAACTATCAACAAGATTACGGTTGTCCTTTTCCGATTTGTTCATGACAGGAAGGGAAAAGATATTAAGTTTTGAATAATTTGGAGATCAACGGTATGGTTTTTCTTGATTTGGTTTTCTTGGAGACTTTAGGCCTCCATGAGCAAATGTGGATGTATCTTGCTGATCTTGGTTTATGCACGTTTATGGGAATGAGATTTCCACAAAACTGTGATTGGATATTGGAATGTCTAATGACATAAAAGGAAGAGGGCGATTCAATTTCACAACCAAGGTAGACATTATACCGTCACAAGAGAGATTATGAGTACTTGGTTCGGATTTGAAGTTGAAAATTCATCAAGCATGACGGATTCCTTTCAAGCGAATTGAGTTTGGGCGAATTTAACGGGTAAGAGAACCTTCGACCCCAAAAATTCTCCAAATAAACTTATTAAGGATGACTGTATTCTTCTACTCCACAAATACCTTGCCACTTCGGTATTTTATCGAGTAGAGAACACCAAAGTCCAAAAGAGAGATTTGTTTGTTCTTTCTTGTGCGATGAATAAGCAAAAAGCTGAGTTCATGGATATAATTTGGGATATGATGAAGAAGAATTCAACAAGCATGAGAAACAAGATTGGGGTGGCTGAAATTATCCCCGCAATCATATTGGGTGCGCAAAATGAACTCCCCTATGTTCAACAAACGGTTGAGTATTTTCGTTAAATGGATGGGAATTACTTGAAGAATACCGGACTTCTTGAAGAGAATGATGAAGCCTATTCTTTCTACTCCTACTCCAACTGCACCAAGAAACTAATCTCGACTCATGAAGATTTTCCATTGGCCCATCTGATCCAACTACTAGACATCGTCCTGGCAAGGCTTCGATGATTGAAGAAGAAGATGAAGAAGATGAAGATGAAGATGAAGCTCCGGAAGTTTGGAAGGCGAGTATGCAGCAAAAATTGGACAGTTGCCAAGCGGAACTTGGGGTAATGAAAAAAAGACATGAAGATTCTAAAGAATAGTAATAAATCGATGCTTTGAAAATTAATATCTTTCTTTAGAAAACAAAATTGTCAATTTACTCCTAGTCCTCCGGATTCTCCTTCTCAATAAAATGGCTTTACTCTTTTCTTTACTTTTCTTTTTCAAATTTTTAGACTAGTTGATTGTTTTTAGTTTTTAGATTTTTTATTTTAGTAAAATCTCTCACAATGAGGACATTGTGTTTTTTAGTGTGGGGGGCAGTAAAAATCCCAAAAATCCATAAAAATTAAATAAATTAAAAAATTGAAGAATATGAAAAATTTTCTTGATTTTGTGTTATTTATACTTTATCAATACCTGTACTATACTAATATATGTTCTAAGGTTATTATGAGTGTTAGGTTTTACAAGTTTGATGTTAGTGCAAATTTCGAACAAAAAAAAGTTGTCTCGAGTTTGAGTGCACATTGAGAGTGTGAGTGCTTTTGTCACAACATTTAGCATTTGGAAAAGATGAGTTGTGAGTAACATTCAATAGCAACATTCCAAGTAAGTTTCGATATATTTCAATGTAACATGAATTAGTATAAGTTGTATAGTTTTAGTTCAAAGCTACCGATAAGTTAGTAGTGGAGTAATATCTAGTAGTGTTCTTACTATGAGTTTTATATGCTATTCTCGAATACATCATATAAGTATTGAGTGTGTTTAAAGTGTTGGAAAACTATAGTCATAATACTTTGAAAGTGATCAATAAATGATGAGGGTATTGAGAGAAAAAATCAAAAGAAAGAGAGGATAACCAATGAGTTATGCAAAAGGTGAGGAATGGTGCGGAGCAGAAACTGCAACCATTCAATGATTGAAAAAAGAAAAAGTAGTATAGCACGAAAAATGGGAGCAAAGTACAAATCTGTACTTCAAAAAACATGTTCTTAAAAGAAAAAAATGAGAGAAAGTGGTATGGAGCATAAAATGCAACCAATAAAAAAAGGGGAGAGTGGTATGGAGCATAAAATGCAACTGCTAAGAGTGTTTTAGCATCCTAGGTTACCTAAAAATGCCTTGAGATCAAACTTTCCAAAGTGCGCTCTCTTTATCCTTTATACTTTATACTATACTTGAGAGAAGGAAATATTCGAGTAAGCATAGAACGCTTATATGAAGACGCAACTCGGTTGATCATCCATTAAGAGCAAAGGTATGCGATTGAACTATATAAATTACACATTACTAATTTGTGGAAATTTTGAACTTTTACTTGAACTTTATGCAACGTGGGAATGTGGTACTCACTATGATAGTCTTTCGTTAAATGAGGTACGAACTAGAATACTATTTTATACACTTAGGTTGTGTTTACTTGAGGACAAGGAAAAAGTTAAGTGTGGGGGTGTGATAAGTGTATGGTTACACTTATTATTATGATAATTTTACTTATAAAATGATATGGTTTTGAGTAATTTTATACTTCATATAAAAGATTTCACATGGTATGTAGTTGTTTTTTATGCAAATGCAAAAACTAGGTGAATCTTGGAGTAAATTGATCGAAGATGGAATTCTATGTAAAAAGAGTGAAAAAGGTGCAAAAAGATGCGTGGAACATAAGAAAATGGCTTAGGATCGAAG
>CATIWQ010636284.1:0-13504 GCA_949673415.1 Euphorbia schlechtendalii | reverse complement strand
ATGATGGTGGTGGTTCGTTGAAGCTCATACGGGTTTCATTCATAGAAGAGAGGTAGAGAACACATGAAAGACGAGAGGTGAAAGAAATTTTTTTTTACTTAAAATCATGAAACTCGTCTGAATAACCGACACATGTCACGTCAGATGCCAACTCGAATTGAGGGGGTTAAATGATTCATTTTTATCAAATTGAGAGGATTTAACTTGATCATTTATAAATTAAGGATGACATCCAATTATTTGAACCAAGTTGAGGAATAATAATATATTAGTGATAAATGTTAAAATCTAAAAGTAAAAAAATACATATCCAACTAATTCTTATTTGGATTCCAACTAATTCACTAATTTAGTTTGGTGATTTTTTTGAAACACTAATTTAGGAGTACAGTAGCCTAGTGTCTACTATGGATTTTCTTAGCTTTTTGATTTGGATATAAACCATATATAATTAATTGTATCGATAAATAATTTAGTTTATTGTTTTTAAATATTTTTAACTAAATGTCTTCAATACATTTTTTTTTCTATGTAACACAATACTGAGATTTTGTCATGCAACATTTTAATTCATTGCTTAATTATATATTTTAAATTATTTTTACGCTATTGGTATACTGCGATGTTCTTTCATTTCAAACTTTAATAATGTTTGTATTGAATTCACTGTTGAGCTGTGGAGTTGGTTAAGGATACTTCAAGGTTTTGCTAAAGGCATTAGGTATTCAAAAGGGAGAAAGGAATTTGATTTGTCTATTTTTTCAAATATAAGCATATATATAAATACCCACCACCACTATATTTGTACCAAGAACAACAAAAAATTCCTAGCCCTCGTAGACGTAGATAAGTTTTGGGTTAATCACGTAAAATGTTTTGTGTCCTTTATTCTTAAATTATTTGTTCGCTTTTATGTTTTTTACGTGAAATGTTTTGTGTCCTTTATTCTTTAATTATTTGTTCGCTTTTATGTTTTTTTTAATTATGCATGTATGTTGTAGCCATTAAAAAAACTTTGTTTATTCAGAAATTTTTTATATATAAATCATATCAGATAAAATATTATTAATTGTTGGAAATACCAGATTTGTTTGTAAACGACTCAATCGAGTTAAAAAATCCTATCTAATTTAATTATGTAGATTAATTTCGTAATTAATCAATTTTGATTTCCGACAAAAGGAAATGGAAATGGACGTGTGAAGTGATATCAGTAAATGTATTTCTATTCCATTTTCATTTTCTTCTCGTTTTTCTTTTTCGGGTTTTCGTCCCATGATGAAAATATGCAATTGATCGTTTGTTGACCTTCGATGCTGTAGAATTTGTTGATGTACATCTATTTTATTTTGACATGAAAAACAACATTCTACATATAGGACGATTCAATTCTATTTTATTTTGATTTCCATCATTAGTTGTTAGTTATAAAGTTTCAAATAGATTTGAATAAATTCAATTATATGGATTAACAAATCATATTACCCATCGTTTTAAAGCACTTGTAATCACATAGTTACACAGTACTTGTAGTTTAACATAATAAGTGATGAGGAGTGTTAAATAGTTGAAATTTGGTGCATTATCCATTCTACATACAATGCATCTAAATTTCAACGCTTAACTTAAACTTCACCGCTATCTTAGTTTCAAAAAATCTAAATTTAGAGTAGAACGACAAGGAGAACAACACAAGCAACTTCTTTATAATATTAATTGTTACTGTTTTAAAACAAAGAAAATTACGGCACAGGAAAGAATTCAACACAGGCATATAGAAAAACTTGTATGAGTTGAACACGTGTCATATCAGCAGCAACCTCATCACTACTCACGTGATGAAGATGCAGGTGTGGCCGGCGTGACAACATTTCACCATTACTTTGAGCCACATAGCACTGCTAATTACGCCCTTCTCCACGCGTGGTTTTCACCTTCTTACATCCATTTCCCTTCCGAGAGCAAATCAAATTATATTTTTTATTTTTGAATCCTAATATTTTATATGATATCCAGTATTTTCTCTATATCTATATTTTTTATATTAATTTTTCAAATAAAATATTTTTAAAATTCTAATACTTTATAATCATATGTTTACACATAAATACTAAATAAACTAACAAATTAATAAAAAGTATAAAAAATAATAATATTATATTGATCCAGAAAATAAGAATTCTTATATGTAGAGAATCAACTTTTTAAAAGATATTATATGAGACATGATTGAGCTGCCATATTTTTCATTTTATTTATGGAACGATTGGATTTACTCAAAAAAATATTTACTAATTATATGCATCAATTTTTTTTTTTTTTTGGTGAAGAGCTATAATTATTAGAAAATTCTCATATCATATCAAAATTTATTAATATGATATCAACAGTGAAGTACACAGAGTAGCTTACACAAATAGTAATAATAATGAATTTGTGAACAATTTTTAAATTTTCTCTCATTATTATTTGCTGAATGCAATTGCATTAAGGACGAAGTATGAAGCTTTATTCTTCTCTCACCATAACTTTACATTTTAATTTTTCCAGTTTCATGCATCTTTAGTGGTTTGTATTAAAAATTTACATATAATATCTTATTCTGCTTTCATAACCTAATCATCCTTTTCGATTTCGGATGCACTGACTTCATAATTATAACGTTTGACCAAAAACCAGTTGTGTTTGATAAAAGAAATTTGCATCAATCTTTCAATATTAGTATTCAAATATGCTTCTTTAAGTAATATTGCAATTGATTTACAAAATTAGTCAATGTTATGCAATATGTCATAGTTGTTATGATCATTGATCTCTGATAACATGACTTAAAGCTTAATAAATTATAAATTGCAGAGTTTTAAGTACCTTTTACTATTTATATATTGTTGGAGATGTGGTATCATCCCATGTTAGAAATAACTAAGAACAAAGTGTAGTATATTAGTGGAGTTGATTGGGTCTTAACACAAGCTAATTGATTTTGTGTTCAGACAAGCTCAACCTCAGTTGTATGCTCATTTAAGTTATCGAGTCTAACACTTTCCCAATCCATGAATTCTTCACATGGTATTAGAGCAAAAAAAATAGACCTGGCAATCATAAGATCCTAGGTTCGAATTTGAAATTCTAGTGGAATTAAATTAGTAGAGAGACTAGACCCGTTGTTGACTTTAAGCATTCGAGGAGATAGGTCAAGTAATGTTTTGGGGTTGAGAGAGAGTGTTGGAGATGTGGTGTTATCTAACATTGGAAATAATAAAAGATTAAGAATAATATAAGTGAAATAGATCGGATCTTAACATAAGCCAATTGATTTTGTGTTAGATACGCTCAACCCCACTTTTATGCTCATTCAAACTATCGAACCCAACACTTTCCCTACTTATGAATTTTCTACATATATTTGTTACTAAATTTAATTCATTTCACTGGAATTGATGTATGTTTTTTCATAGGAAAGTTTAACTTTTTAGGTATACCTTGTAAATGTATCAAGAACATGTTTTAAAAAGCGCTAGGCGCTAGTTGGGTTTGCCGGAACCTCTAGAGATCTAGGTAGGGATAAATCGGGACCTAGACGGGATGTTAATGTTAATCGACGGGGTTTAAACGCTAGACTCATCAGACAACGACCTCGAAATAGCGTGCAGTTGGAGATTTTTAAAACAATAATTAAAAATGACTCAATATTTCAATGTTGTTTTTGTTTTTTTTTTTGTAAAAGAAGTTAAAAACGATGCACGCATGAAAGTTAAATTAAAAATCTAAAGCCCAAAATATGCGAAGTGAGCCGGATATAAGGTAAAATTATAGTGAAAAAGCCCAACTAAAAACCAACCAACCACCCCATGCGGCTGGAGGAACAGGTGTAGTCAAGTGCGAGCGAGGGCTGACAAAAACGTGTCAGAAGAGGGCATAATATTTGATAAAATACTAATAATAAAAAAAAAAGGAAGGCAACCGGTATTCGGCAGCAGTAATAAAACAATCTCGTCTTTTGCTTATGAGTCTATAAATAGCCCCTCTTCATCTTCATCTTCATCTTCATCTTCATCTGTGCTTACTGCACTTGATTCCTCTTCTAGCGTCCAAATTACTCTTCAAGTATGCAAACACACCCTATTCTCCTCGTTTTCCTTTTCACAATTACAGTAACATGGTTCATAAGGATTCTCCTTCAGTGGCGGAATCGCCCCAAACATAAACGCCTTCCACCTGGTTCCATGGGTTGGCCTTATGTGGGTGAAACTCTCAAGCTCTACACCCAAAATCCCAACTCCTTCTTCTCCATTCGCCACAACCGGTACTTATTACTCTTTAATTGTGTTTCTTTCATTTAATTGTCTTTTATTTAAGCAACTGCCTGCTCTTTGCAGCCATGGAGACATATTTAAGAGCCATATATTGGGATGTCCATGTGTGATGATATCAAGGCCAGAAGCAGCTAGGACTGTGCTTGTCACTAAGGCACATTTGTTTAAACCAACTTATCCAACTGGTAAACAGACACTCATTGGACCTCAAGCTGTGTTTTTTCAACAAGGCTCTTACCATTCTACTTTAAAGAAGTTGGTCCAGGCTAACTTTTTGCCCTCTGCTCTTCGAGCTTCTGTCTCTCACATTGAACATATTGTTCTCTCCTTTCTTCCCACTTGGACCAGTTGTTCTTCCATTAACACCTTGCAATATATGAAAAAGGTACCTTAATATATAAATATCTTTTTTTTCAATCATAATTTTGTTTTTCATTTTCAAATGATTGAATTTCTTTTTTACAGTATGCTTTTGATGTGGCAATTATGTCTGTTTTTGGGGAGGAACACTCTTTGGAAATGGAAGGAATTAAGAATCTGTATAGATGCTTAGAGAAGGGCTACAATTCAATGCCTTTGGATTTACCTGGAACTCCATTTCACAAAGCAGTGAAGGTCATTTTCTTTTAATTAATTTTCACTAATTTATTAATTGAATAAGCGCTGACGTTGTGTGTTCTTTTAATTACGAAATGAAGGCGAGGAGGCAACTGAATGAGACATTAAAAAGTTTGATAAAGAAGAGAAGGGAAAAAGGGAAATTAGAAGGAGGGTTGCTTGGAGTATTACTAACCGCACAAAGCCAGTTAAATGATGCTCAAATTGCAGACAATATAATAGGAGTCATATTTGCTGCTCATGATACCACTGCAAGCGTACTCACTTGGCTTCTCAAATTTTTGCATGATAACAGTCATTTATTAGAAGCTGTTACGGTAATTATCTTTACTAGTAATCTTTAATTTAATTTTTGCTAATTGTTTGGTTTCGGTTGACATCATAGAATACGTGTCGCGATTGATATTTTCACTGTGTCGTGTTTCACTAACCAAACATTTATTAAACGAATAAAAAAAATTGGCCATAAAAATAAGAAAATAAAAGCACATGGTGTTGAATATAGAAGAAGATCAAATCTTTTTGTGTTTTTATTCTGGATGCATAAATAATAAAAATATATATCAATGTGTAGAGAGAACAAGAAGGAATAAAAAAAGAAATAATTGAGGCAAATCGGAAGCTTACGTGGGAGGACACAAAGCGCATGCCATTGACTACCAGAGTATACATGTTATCTTGTTTTATTAATTTTTATATTCATACGATTTTATTTTCTTTCAATTCCACTTGTTTTAAGATAAATAATAATAGCCAATATAATAAAGTGAAGTTGGAATCAAGAATATGAAAAAAAAATGGGAATGGATGTGGAACGCAGGTGATACAAGAAACACTGAGAAGAGCAAGTATACTATCATTTACATTCAGAGAAGCAGTAGAAGATGTGGAATTGGAAGGGTATGTTATCCCAAAAGGATGGAAGGTTCTGCCTCTCTTCCGTACCATTCACCACTCCCCTCTTTTCTTCCCTCAGCCCCATTTGTTCGATCCTTCCAGGTTTGAGGTACTTTTCATCACTTCATGTTTTTTTCATTCCAATAGTGCCAATGTTTCTTAATAACTACTCCTAATAAGTAAGACTTAATATGCGTGTTGTAATACGATGATCCAATCACCAGCTAGTGAGCAAACTATAGGACGAGGGTCGTTTTCGAATTATGTTGACACACGTGATTATTGGGTTTTGTAGCATCTGTCACACTGTCAACAGTGTGATGTTGTTCTATATTGGTTGCAGAACTTTATATTATTATTGGTACAAAATAAAGATTATGATTTTATTATGTTTTCTTTGTTTTTACAAAATAATACGATGATTAGGTAGCACCAAAAGCAAACACATACATGCCTTTTGGGAAGGGAGTGCACTCATGTCCAGGCAGTGAGTTAGCCAAGCTCGAGATGCTCATTTTTCTTCACCACCTCTCCATTTCTTACAGGTCTCGTTTATTTTTCATTTCCTTTTCTTTTAACTTACAAATTATTGGATTGGAAGATAGAAATGTTGCCACGTTAGGTCGTTTGAAAATTGTGACTGACTTAGATGACGGTGACGGTGACTGTTGTGGTCCTTCCTATTTAATTTAATAATTTATGTACGTTCCAATGGATCAATTCCTTAGGGTGTGGAAAAATCATACAGTGTCATGTTAAGGGGTTTATAGCCTTTTATCCACAACTCGCCGCATGGACTTCATTCCAACAAACCAATCCTTTCAATAGTTTTCATTCATTATGCACATATCCGAAATCCACACAATCCAGTCTATCTTTTCTTTTAAATCTCTTTTATTTTTTTTTGTCATAGATCAAATTTTTTTTGTTATATATTTGATTTAAAATAACAATGATGTACTAATTAATTCAAGTGTATATATTTTTCATTACATCACGTATAGCGGATCTCGTATATCTAGAATAAAAGTTTAGTTGATTAGTAAACTGATTTGAATTCTGAATGAATTTCAAAAAGTAAAGTGGAAAATACTCCTCTGGCTAGTTAGAAACTTAGAATTTGTCTTATCAATAATCGCATATTAACGACAAAATTGAAAATTCTCATCATAGTTTTAAACACGTTTTTCTCAATTTTTCATTATCGCGTTTCTAACTGTTCAAGTTTCAAATGATGTTATGCTTTCCTAATTTACTTGTAAAAAATATCAGAAATCCAATGATTAAATTTCTAGTCTATCAATTTTACTCTTTGTTAAATCTATAACCACAACCACACACTATATAAAAAAACTCAGGATCATAAAAAAATAGTAAATGACATAGTTTGTGAGGTATAGTGTTTGTTATTAACAGGGGTAGATGACAATTAAGGTGCCAGTTGTGTAAAATAAAAATAAATGTAATGATGATATAGAGATTCTATTCACACTACACCATCCTAAGCCACATAATTCGTGAGGGATATCAGATTTTTTTTGGTACATTTCATCGCATAGCATTGCCTACGTAATCCTAGGCTAGCAATACTAAAACCGCAATATAAGAGAGATATTTCCTTTGGTTAATTAACAAGTACTGGTATCTATAAATTTGATGCATTTATCTAGTGTTTGATTGGTTAAAAGTGAAAAACAATGAATAGGAAAAGATGATGTGGATGCAGGTGGGAAACAGTAGAAGAGGATGAAGGAATACAGTATGGTCCTTTTCCTGTACCTAAAGGAGGCTTGCCTATCAGGGTTACCCCACGCCCTACCTTCATAGCCCCCTATTAAATTGTAGGATATCAATGCTATTGTATAATTAATCTCTATTGGCCAGTAAGTCTTGTTCAGCCCTAAATTATGAATGTACATATACTCTACAAATCTAATCTATTGCTTATGTCCAGAAAAAAAGATGTGATATTAGCATTTTAAGTCCGTTTCTTTTTTTATATTCGAAAACTTAATACATGAACACCGTTTCTCGTAACAAACATAATCAATTAACCATAGCATATAGTAATAAAATTTCCCAGATCTATCATGACTTGTGACAGAAAGACAGACATTTTTTTTTTTTGAAAACAGAAAGACAGACTTGAAGCAGATGTTCGACCACTATAAATGTTTTCGTAATGAAGGTCAAAGATATGAACAATAGATAGTGAGAAAAAGTCAGATAACTAAGAAAACCCCTTAGATACTGATTTATTGACTTATAACAAGATGAGAATCTTAAAGTTGTTAGACGAAACTACAAACAATTAACAATTCACCAACAGCAATTTCCTCAAGCAGAAATGAAACATACAAACTGGGACTATTTGGAAGAAACCAGCCAACTAACTTTAAAGCAACGTGTTTTAAATGATATTATCGCAGCATAATGATAAAATAAGAGGAGAGTTTGTTAAACATGCACACAATTATAATGCCGAAAAAGGTTAGATAGCAGTAGTCTTGCAAGTAAAAGAAAAAGGAAAAGATGGTACATACTCTACAGTAATCTAGCCTATATACATCCACCCAACAAATTTCAGGGTAATACCAACAAGAAGCTTTTTGTATAGCAGCGCAAGGCTTCACAAATGTGGGAAAGAAAAAACAAGGATAAACATTCACGAGTTGGCTATGGCGTACATGCATTATGAGGTGGCTTTGACCTTCCTCAAAACCAAGTATACTAGCAAGAGACTTTTTGTTTGGCAGTACGAGACTTCACAATATGTGGGCAATAAAACAAGGACAAGGCTCATAAGTTTCACATCATCATGAGCTGGCATATATGCATATGATATGACTAGGTTTCCACCTTCCTCATGGGATTAAGAGAGAAGCAAAGAGTTAAAGTCCTTTTTTCACCTAACCTTGTCTGCATATGTCACGATAATAAAAAGTAAAAAATCCAAAAACGTGAAACACCATCTACTAGTATTATCATTCATCTCTATTTTACAAGACAAACTGTTAAAATTTTGGTGATACGGAGCTAAACCTGAAACTTATAGCAAGTCCAACAAGTTATGAAAAGTGCATTGATACAATGACAAATAAAAAACAAAAGGTTTAAAGTGATAAGTATTAGGAATTGGAGGAAGTTAAACTACAAAAAATAACAACAAAAATAATAAAAATAAAAAAATAATATCATATTATTCAATTTCCCAAAAAGTATTATTACTTTATTCAATCTTTAAAATGGGAAATAGATCCTGTCTCATATTTAGGAAATCTCATTTTAAGGATATACCATATAAAGAATAGTTGAGCTTGAACATTCCCCGTATTACTTTAGACTGATGGAGTGTTGGTGATTGTTTGAAATTGATTTGGTGCAACTAAAATAAATGTGTGAGAGTTTTTGCAATACAAATTAAAGGTTTGGGGACCACGGTGAATATATACATGTAATGTGTGTTTTTAACCCAAGACAGTGTACACCATTAACATACATACAAGTTTATGTATTGAGTAGACTCGGTGATTTTTGAAATTTATCTTTACTGAAACTGAAATTAATTAACCAACAAGAATTTCAGTAATACAGAATAAAGTTTTGGGACCACATTAGAAACTTATCTCAAGTTGAGGAAATGTGAGAGCTCAGTGTACTCGACATATACACATGCATACTGACCAATTGTCATAGTGATACCACTCCTGCTACTTACTTTAGGCCTTAGCACACAATTTATTAAACTGAATGAACAGTTGATGAGCATTCTTTACCTTCTTTCAGAGGATATTTAAGTTGCATGCAATCAATAAAACTAAAAATGAAAAAAAATAGGCTGCATCACTTTTTCCCTTAACTTTCGTATGACAACCCCAACTCACAAAAGGATCAAATACTCATCAACTTGGAAAAAGCGAACCACTAAACCTCCTCAATGTCACGTATCAAAATATGGTTATTTGAACTTTTCAAAGACGTCATTTTTCTAATTTTTCCCTCTCCAACAAGAAGTTGTCACATGACATTGAGGGGGTAAATTAGTGTTTTTTTGCTAACTTGAGGGGAGTAACCAGTTTTTTACAAGTTTAGAGTGACATCCGACGTTTAGAGTAACCAGTTTAGAGTAACCAGTCCTTTTACAAGAAAATATGTATATGCATGAAAAGAGACATCTACCTGAACTTTGCATAATAACAAAAGTTGGCTATGATTATGTGTACATGGATCGATAATGAACTCAAACAGGCACAAGGGTTTGATTGGAAAAGTAAAGCACCAATTAAGAGTGAGAATGGCAGAATAATCTAGATTGTCATCCCACATCTACAGAATGAAAGAAAATTCAACATGACAAATGACCCCTTCTATGGTGTTCCTTGTTAAAGAAATCTTTATTCTGATCTTCCGGCCTTTCTTAATTTGTCAACTCTTGAATGCGAACATGTCCACAAAGTCTAATTTATCTCTTAGGAACAATAACAGAGAAGAAAACCACAGTTTAAATTGTTAGTTTTGCACATATCATATGGATTACTACACAACTGCAAACACTCATTTGTCAAATTTGTATCATTGGTTTTTGAGGTTTCTGTTACCGAACATAGACCAAGAATTTCCAATCTATGTTTGTCATCTCCAGGAACATATTGGATATTTGTTATGCTGTATGTACCAAGTCGCACCAATTTTTTGTTCAGGATTGAAGACATGGCATTATGTGACGCTACATTTACGAGTATAGGACAAAAAATATAAGGTCATCTACTCATATCTTGTACATTGAGGCCCAACATTCGTGTGGCCTGAAAAATTAAGAATTATGGACAGAGGAAGAGATATAAAGACTATGTTGAATAGAAGGAACAAATAACAGTATTACAAGACAGGCAATAGCCTCAACAAGACACTAACTCCCTATCTCATAATGGGAGCCCTGCTATGCTACATGTGAGATACAAAATCCGCCTGTCTTCCTCCTCTCGACAATCCAACATTTATAACACAAACTCCTATCATTCCGGTCTAACTAACTTTCCTTGTCCCATTGCATAACCAACTGATTATCTCTATTCTTCTCTTGCTGATTCTTTCTACATGTATAAGCCCTCAACTCATTAGGCCCACCAGCATATTCCATCAGGCCACCATTGTTGGCCAATGTTGTCAGATGAAAAATACAGTCATTCTCAAATACCCAAAAACCAACAAGTTTAATCTAATGTCATAAATTGAAGTCCCATTTACGATACAGTTCTTTACATTATGTGAAGCCATAACAGGAGACGTTGATCTGTAAAAAATTCTTTTATAAACACTTAACCAATCTTGCACTCAAATAGAACGAAATGGCATGACAAACCATCAATATCATCCAAAGGAATTGTTTGCACCAAAGCAGTCAATGCGCAAGGTAGTGCCTCGAGCCTAGGAGCTGCCTTGGCGCAAGATTAAGCCTAGAAACACTAAAGGCGCAAGGTACCGCCTTTGATTACTATGATTTGCACAATAACAAAAAATTTTACTCAAAGCGCTTCTACAGTTTCAACTACAGTACATGTAAAAAATTTCTCACACTCCTTGTTTTCCTGTATAATTTATAGAGCTATGTTTTAAAACCTAAGTACGCTGCAAAGGTTTTTTTAAGGGGAGGCAAGCAAAAGTTTTCAGAGGTGCAGAGTGCTGGAAACTTCATGTTTGAAGTTCGCAATAAATATCATAATTTCCCAATAAGTATCATAATTTCAAAAATCTATGGCAGACAAGGAGTGTAAGTAGGAATCATGTAATCATTAAATAAAATATAACACTTAGATAAGGCAAAATGTTTTTCAGAATATAAGATGAAAGAAAATGGTTCATGTTATGCATATATTCTTGCCTCAACATCCTCTTTTGATCCATTTTAACCATTGGTGGTAAAAAGACTTATCATAAATTATTACTGAATATTGACCTTTTATAAGTTTAAACTTCTTACTATAGAGAATAGAGCTTCCTCATTCAACTCGTTCCAACTCTGCTACCCTAAGGAAATGCAAGTAAGGATAGCTCCTTTTACAAATAAAACCTTGAATATTGTTTATGACATTTACACTAATGTATAACGGCAAAGAGCTGTGGGAAAATCACGAATCTGCAATTGAATGACATGGTCAGATTAACACCAAGGACAATGTAAGCAATGAGCTTTGTGCACTATAAGAGTTAATGCACAGCAGACTAACAATAAAACTGTATTATTCCGTGAAAGCTATGGTCTTGGACGCCTGACTAAGAATCATAATTAATAATGATTCACATCAAACATGAGAAAGAACAAAACAAGCTAAAATGTCATAAAGAGAGAAGATGAGTATAATTGCACACTAATACGTTAATGTTTTTAGTTGCATACTTAACTGTTTGTGAAATAAGTGGTGAAGGCAATGTCATACCCGGAGGTGGCCTTAATAAACAAAAGGAATGAGTTTGTATGGAACTTTTCTCATATACTCCAAATATCTCTCGTCAAAATTCTCGATCATCAGATTCTCCTCCATTTGCGCCTCGTGGCCATAGTAAATCAAACGTACAACCATCACAGAGAACAAGCTTAGAGGTGTGCGTAGTGCAACAAAATAGGAGGCAAACAAAAGCATCGTGGAAGCATATATTGGATGTCCGACCCATCTATATGGGTCAAATTGCACAACAGTAGGAGGCACAACCACCTTCACAGAATAGGTAAAGCGTGGAGTTATATTGCATTAGCAGAATTACAAGTATCAGAATACAAAATCCTGCATTGCTCCATCCACCTGGAATGAGATGCAGCTCTAGATCTTCAAATGCTGCAATCTAGTAGCTGAGCATCACCCGAGCACAGAACAAATGGCGATACAATTTCGGGGAATTTGCATCCCACTTGGGATCATGAGGCCGACCATAGTAATCTCCATATAAACATTTCCTCACGCTGACATTAAAGAAGAAGAAATAATGGTAGACAAGGAAGAACACGAATGGCCATACTTCCAAATAATTATTAAACAAGTTGCTCAACAAAGCTCGCCTCACCCACTGAATGCTTGTAATAGCAATAGAAACCATAAATTGCAAGTGATATAGCAACAAACTGGGTCCAAAACAGCCAAGTCCAGCTAAAATACATCCAAAAGAAGGGATTTAAAAACAAACTCACCATCCATTTCGCTGCTACAATTGCTATTGAGAACACAGAAGACCACTTGACGATGTCAAATAGAGTTACTTGCAATTGGTTACCTTTCAGTTTATCAAGAGAGATTTTGAAGGAGTGTCAACAAAGGGAGATTGCGAGGAGAGTCAGCGATTGTGGAGCTGAAACTGGAGCATCTAACAGAGGAGCGCAAACGAATTCTTGAGGAATTAAGAGGTGAGGGTGATTGATTAACTGAAAAGGGAGTCAATGAGGCTGTGAAGGGTTTGACGAAGGTGATAGTCGTTGGAGGGGCGAAGGTGTTTGCTAAAATGCCCAAGAGAAATTGTCTTGAAGTTTTGGCCGTTATTTTCAAATGCGAAACAGAAACCAAATGGGATTGATTTTAAGTGAAGCGGAGTGGATGAAGTTTCCATTATCAAGTGAAACAAGAAAGACTTCCCCTTTTCTACATTAAATTTGGTGTTTCACTAAGGAATGAAATGTAGTAGGC
>CATIWQ010636167.1:0-19939 GCA_949673415.1 Euphorbia schlechtendalii | reverse complement strand
TTTTTTAAAATATATAATATTTATTAATAAATTAAAATAATAAATTTAGGGTACACGTAAATTTTTATATAATAATACTAAAAATTCATATTTCTAAGCTTTGGCGACAATTTTTTAGGCTTTGGCGACATTTCTAGGCTTTGGCGACACTTTTTCTGTCTTTGGCGACGTTTTTCTGAGTTTTGGTGACAATTTCGGCCTTGGCCGCCTGATTATATAAAATCGGGGCGATGTTCTAAAAATCCCCGCCTAGGCGGCCACCTTGATCGCCTTTTAAAACACTGATATTCTTTGGTACACTGTTTTAAACATTTTTGGGGTGGAAGAAGTTTTTGAAGGAATCAAGGATTGATCATTGATTGTCACAGCTTATAATTAGTAGATGTATCAAATCCGTTTCTGGAGCAAATCGTTTGATTTTCCCTCCTGCCCGGGTGAAGTTTATGTCTTTTGAAATTTCTTACTTGGATCTTATGATACTTGACTCCACTTAATTTTATAACTGATTTGTCATAAAAATGCAACAACTGTAAAAATGTTTTTACCTTTTAACTATATTTCAATAGTCACATCTTATTTCCTATAGAATGTTGTCTTTGGGGTGGTAAACTAGCTAAGCCGAGTTTTCGCATGTTTCTGTTCGTTTGTTTAATTTTTAAACGAACACGAGTCAAGCTAAACATGAATTCGAGCTCAAAATTCTATTTGTGTTCATTTATTTAAGTGTTCTTTTGTTCGCGAGCTGTTAATGAACAACTCATTTATTTTGTTTGTGAACGGTTTGTTAATTTTTTTCTAACGAACTCATTTATTTTTTCATGAACAAAATTGTCAATTCAATTATTAATTAAAATGGGTCATGAACTTATTTTTGTTGTATTATTTTACTTTAATATAAGAATATTTTATTTTAACTTCTATAAAATCATTTTTGATACGTAACAATAATGATCGATCTAATTCACGAACATTTATCGAGTCAGTTTATGAACTTGTTCGCGAACCTCTAATCAAGTTTTTTCATGAGATAACAAACCGAACTTTGATTTTTTTTATGTTAAGTTCATTTATAATTCGAGCTACAGAATTATATTCACGAACTGTTCATTTATGAATTGAGGCCCTGTTCTCTTCACGTTCAAATTTGGTTCAGTTTAGTTAAGTTTAGTTAAGTTAAGTTCAGTTAAGTTAAGTTCAGTTAAGTTCAGGTCCATTAAGTTCAGTTAAGTTAAGTTCAGTTAAGTTAAGTTAAGTTAAGTTGAGTTAATGTCTATTAAGTTCAGTTCAGGTCTATAAATTTTAATTTTGATAATGATTATTCTAATTAATCTTTAATAAAAATTAATAGTAATAATAATAAAAAGAAGAACAATGATAAAAATATTAATATAGAAAAATAATTATTATTTAATGTAGTTAATATTGATTATAAATATAGTGAAAATAATTTTTAAATAGTGATAATTACTAGTGTTATTGATATAATAATATTATTAATGTAATTATAATATAAGAATATTTGTATTTATAATCATAGTATTAACTAATTAGAAAATGTGATATGGGATAATAAAATAAAAATATTTATTAATTAAAATAACCATTACGTTTTTGTAATCCAATAATAAGTGATAATTTGAATCCAAACTACAATTTATTATAATAATTATTATTAGTTCACGTGTAATTGTAACAATAATTATTATTTGAATAACAATATTTTTATTATTAATGGTATTAAAATTATTTTATATAGGTAGTTATTAATAATATTATTTGTAATGATTATTAATAATTTATTTATTTTATATTTATTGGGTTTTACTATTATTTTAATAATTAATATATTTATTATTAAGTTTAATTAAATTTAGGTTCATTAAGTTAAGTTCAGTTCAGGTCCATTAAGTTAAGTTAAGTTAAGTTAAGTTCAGTATAGGTTTCAGAAGTTGAAGACAACAGGACCTAAGTTTTTAAAGTTATTTGGTAAGTATTTGGTAGGTATATGGTAGGATGGTTGTATGTATGTGATTTTAGTAAAAATACTTCTTAATATGTTATGGAGATAAACTTTGACATGTATTTGCGTTACCTACCACATTCCTACCAGATAGTTGTTATTTTGATTCAATACTTTGTAAATATTTATGTTACATATGTTGTAATCACTTTTAATGAATTTTCATTTACTTTTAAGATTATAATTATTTATTTATTACTTTTGTACTAGTTATGTAACATAATAATATTTACTACCAGTTTCCTACTATGTTCCTACAACTTTCTTACCATAGAACAGTTGTAAAAAAAGTTTCGAAAAAGCATATCACAATGGATGACGTTTCAAAGATAAAAACTAGACGAACAAGAAAACTCTAAAGGTATATGTCAAAAAAATAAACAATTTGAGAAATAATGATAAATTAAAATAAAAAATTCAAAAAATCAACAATAGAGCAGGGATAAGAGTATATTCAGAAGGAGCTTATGAATGTAAACTTAAATCTTAATTAACTCAAAAAAATTAAGGATCAAAACTTGAAATGGTGAAAACCTTAATTTTCAAAGCATTTTTTAAGTTGTTCTTTTTATTTGTTCGCTCATATTCTTTTCATTTTTTTTTATTTTTGAAATGGTCATTTGTCAGATCGTGAATGAAAGGGGCTTGCAAACCATACAACCTCTTTAAATCCAAAAAAGTGCAATGTTGACCATGTATCATGTAATAATTTTAGTACTCTAACAATAAGAATAGGATGTTATGGCAATGAACCATCAAAAATATTTTCCTGCTTTCGTACATTGAAAAATGATTACAATACAAAGTAATCTATTTTAAAATATTCCTCAGATAAAAAACACTCATTTTCATTTCTAGTTTTACTTTATGTTGAACAAATTTGAAGTACGAAATTGAAAAAAAAAGCAAAAAGGGTGAAATAGACAATTTGTACGAGGTCAAGAGAGCACGAGCCTCCATTTTTGAAGCTTTAAAAACTACGAAGGAAGTGGTGTGAATTGAACTGCTCTTCAGATTTTGATTTTTCGAGTCGCTTTCACTATCATAAATTTCCCCCCTTTGACTTTATCTCCTCCCTTAGTATACTTCAAGTATCTGCCCTACCCACTTACTATCATTCATCTCCCTCGCTTCGTCTTCTCTTCCAAAATTTCCATTACAGTAGCAATTTCCTTCATTCGAGCCTGTTCTGTAAAATTCGATCACTAGCTTGGCGAAATTTTTGTCAAATTGAATAAAGTGTATGCAAAATTTCATTAGTTCTTGCGACTTCTTGTTTTCCCCCTCTTTGTTAACGCTGGATTTGCTTACAATATTGCTATTTTTTTTATGTTTTCTTAAGGGTTCCAAGCTGGTTCTGCTGAACTGGAAGCTACGCTTACTAACTCAAAGATCCGATCAAGCTCTGATTGGCCTATTTTTGTGAATTTTGAGATGGGCTTTTAAGGTAAATATTTCTGCTAATATTCATTAGTTAGTTGTAGTTGGGTTTTTGTTTGATTTTCCTCTTGCTTGTGGTTATTGGGCTACTCAGTTTGACCTCATGTTTAATAGCTGCTTTTTCTTACTTAAATTTTCCTTTTTGGTGGGGTTTTGGCTGGAAACGTAAAATGTAAGATTATGAAGTTTAGAATTCCTTTCTCTGGCATTATTTTGGATCAAATTTGATTACATATCTTACGTTAATTTGATACACTTTTTTTTTACTAAATATGTTAAACTTAACATCTTTAGAAGTGCATGTTTGCTTGTTAAGAGTTTCTTTTCGCATGTTTCTTTTCTTGTTATTTTCTGTTCCAAAATTTGTGGTCTGATTTTTTTTCTAGAACATGAGAAAAGACTATTAAGGATATCGATAGATAGATCATCAGATTGGAAACAAATATATTTCATGCCTTACATTTGAAAGTTGTTTTTCCTTATTTAGAAGGATTTTCATCAAATTGCAAGAGTAAATAAGAACAATGTTATAGCATTTGCTTTTTTGATAGGAGTCCCCTAAAAGTATTATCTTATATGATGTCCAATTGTTCAAATATGCCCTGTATGCTTGGAGAGCTTTATGGAAATGGGAGAGTGTTATTCTCATTGCTACTATTTGTATAACCGATTCGAGCATAAAATCTAATTTCTGCTGAATAGATGGTGCAGCTGCATAAAGTTTATATTCTGTTCAGATTCTTGGTTTGTAAACTGAGTCAAATAAACATTTGCGCCTTTTATTTATAGTATAACTGGAAAGTTTAATCTTGATTCTCTGCTAAAATATTTATCAGAAAAACCATGGAAGATGTAAACAATGGTAGCAGAAACGGGGAAAGACTCCTCAAACTTCAAGAATTAAATGCAGTAGTCGATCAGACATCTAGTCCACGAAGAAAAGAACTATTAAATAGGTATTGGTTATCTTGATTACTAAATTTTGGATGCTACTTTTTATTGGTATTTCACCATATACCCAAGTTTTTTTTCTTCTTATGGTGCTTAGTGTTGGTATTCTAGCCGTATTTTTATTCCTAGATTCTTTTATGCCCTTTCACATGATTAAATATATGTGATAAATATAAGAAGTGAGCCTGGAAACTAGGCTGAGTTTCCTGAATGAGTCTTTTGATACTCAAGTTTAGTTTATTTTATTTCTGATGATAGTCATTGAGTTTTACATAATGCAAAATTTTTCAGATTTCTCTAAGTTTCAAGGTTGATTTCGTTAATGATCATTATAGGTAATTTATTGTAATGTTTTAAAAAATTTTATTGAATTGTAATTCATTTTGATCGGAAAGAAAGTTTGTTAAAGAGCTAGTCAGTGCCGTGATACAGACCATTATGTTATATGTACTTGGGAACAATAACATTTAAGAATTTGGGCTAGAAAAATTTCACACTACTTAATTCTGTCTTTTATCAGGTCATCTTTCACTATGAAGTCAATTGAAAATGATGAAATGGACTTGGAAGGTGGCAAGCTGGAAAAGGATAGAGATAAGACAACACGTAACATTAGAGCTCCTAAAATACCTAATCAGGCCTTATTGTCTGGCATAGCATACTGCATTTCTTCCTGCAGCATGATACTGGTGAATAAGTTTGTGCTTTCTAGCTATGGTTTTAATGCTGGGATATCTTTGATGTTGTACCAGGTAATCTCCTATGCTTGTAAATTAGTAGTTTGTAATCCAATAGTTTTTTTTTTTTCTGTATTTTTATTTAATCTTGCTTCTAAAATTTGGAAATTGATTTTGGTGTCTAACTGCTGGATGACATTTGTTTCTTCTTTAATGCAGAACTTGATCTCAGTTATTATAGTGTCAGTATTGAGTAAGCTGGGCATAATATCAACTGAACCACTGACATGGCGATTGGTTAAAGTCTGGTTTCCCGTGAATGTTATATTTGTTGGGATGCTCGTTACAAGTATGTTTAGGTACAATGACTTATGTGGTCTTCATTATATTTTGAATCTCTTATCATTATTCAATTGTGTTAAAACAGTAGAAATTCCAATTTTTTAGCATTTAATTTCTTTCTTATCCTTGGCTGTTTCTGCAGTTTGAAATACATTAATGTTGCCATGGTGACAGTGTTGAAGAATGTTACTAATGTGATAACTGCTGTTGGTGAAATGTACCTATTCAGCAAGCACCATGACAGCAGAGTATGGGCTGCTTTGTTCTTGATGGTATGTTTAATCTTGGGATTTGATTCTAATATTTGCAATCAATATCCTTTGCACTGATCTTAAATAATTTTGGATTTGATCATAGTCTTTGTTATCTTTCTTATTCCTTTCTTGGATGGGATCTAAAAATAAGACTGAAAGCTGCTACACTGATAAAGTCATTTGTTTGTTGGTTGCACTCAGTATCTCAATATCTATTTATTTCCCTAGTCAGTTGACACACATCTCTCATGGACATGTAATTAGCGATCAATTTCGAATATTGTCTTAAGAAAAAAGGAAAGCTGCAGTTTTAGAGAAGCATATGATAATAAAGGGATGATAGAGAGATGTGAGAACAAAAAGCAACTGACATCATCACATGTAGATAAGGATGTATTACAGGGTGCAATCACTACTAATAATTAGGGATCGAATTTTTTTTTTATACTTTAGTGTAAAATTTGATGAATACTTTACTTGTCGTTAACAATCGAGGGACACAATTAATATACTTACTTATTAGTAAGGATATGAAGGAACAACCCGATACTTTGCATTCTAGGCTACGAAAGATTTATATTTAGTTTTGCATATGTGGTGAAAAGAAGGTTGGGCCTCTTTCAACAATAAATAGTGCTCACTACACTATTTATAAATCCGAAAGATAGAAAAGGCTTGACTGCCTTTTATCACAAGTCTCATCTTTGAATGACGTCTCGTTATTCTGTTACTGTTGGTATTTTGAGTGGTTCCCTCCATATAGTGTAAACTGATACATTACTTGTTAGAAGTTTGTGAATGAGGTGAGTTTACGAGAATTTTTGCTTTCTCGTTGCACAGATCATTTCAGCCATTTCTGGAGGGGTCACTGATCTGTCTTTTCATGCTGTTGGCTACACATGGCAGATTATCAACTGTTTCTTAACTGCATCTTATTCTGTAAGTTTTTGGCTTTACCTCTATTCCTAGATACATTATAGGGTCATATTTGTTTTATTGTTCTCCGTTGTTTGATATCTAGTATGCCATATCACTTATATAAGAGGATCCACTAAATTAAGATTTAGTATTTAGGATTTAAAATTCAAGATGTTAATGGGGTTCAGGCGGCGACAGTTGTCCTTCAAAATCTTATTTCTTATTATTTTATTTTTTTCTACTATATGGCATGTTTCGTTGTGATAATTATGTTTTAAGCATACATCAAGTCTCAAGAATCTCAGCCATAAATACTTGGGAATTACTGTAAAAGCTGTTGCTCATTTTAGAGGCGCCTAACTTATTAGTTGTCCGTTATGAAATAGACTGATTGTCATGGAAATTTTTCAGCTCACTTATTCTCTTAGTTCACTGCTGATTTCTAATTCATAGATTCTGTGCTTCTTATAACTGTGTTCTTGCAGCTGACTCTACGAAGGGTGATGGATACAGCAAAGCAAGTGACTAGATCTGGAAACTTGAACGAGTTTTCAATGGTTTTGCTGAATAACACCCTTTCACTACCTCTGGGAGTCATTCTTGTTTTTGTTTTCAATGAGGTCGATTATCTTTCCAAAACGTAAGCTCTCTGCGATTTTCATTCATTCTTACTTTCCTTTTCTTATTTATTCATCTGATTGGTGGCTTTGGTCAACGTAAAAATTCATAGAGTCAAAGTTTCTCTACATAAATTATTTTTTTGCAGACCATTATTGAAGTTGCCTGATTTCTGGTTAGTAATGACATTAAGTGGATTTTTGGGGCTGGCAATTAGCTTCACTTCTATGTGGTTTCTGCATCAAACAGGGGCCACCACATACAGGTACATTTACATAATGATGACTAGTTAAAGAAAATATTACATAATTTCTAATCTCCTATTTTTCGTTCTGAAGCCTCGTGGGATCTCTGAACAAAATCCCCCTGTCTGTTGCTGGTATCCTTCTGTTCCACGTACCTACCAGTGTGGAAAACTCGGCAAGCATCTTATTCGGTATCCAAAATATGTTTACTTCCAAACTCGCAGTTTTCAATTGCATATTTTACCGTTAGTTAACCTGAACTTTGGTTGTGCAGGTTTATTGGCTGGAGTATTTTTCGCTAGAGCCAAAATGCAGGAGAGAAGTTAGACCTGTATTTACGATTTTGCCCAAAATTGAACTGGGCTGAAAATTTTACATGCTTGATACCTCCAAGGATAATTGATTGTGCCTTAACTTAATCTCAAGGGCATGGTGATCTGCACTAGTTTTTGACAAGCCGTTTTATGTTGTTGCGCGTTGATGGTGAAGGGGAAGACGGGATTTTGCTGCAATCCGGCGGTCATCAAGATTTGTTTGTTGTATTTGAAGACTATGATGTGTGGTGTTTTTTTTTTGGGTGGAGGAATCTCATTCTGTGTTTCTCCTTGTATTAGGTTGTCTTAGTATTGTTGTTATTCATGGCTGACACATGGTTAGTTGGTCTTTATCTGTATTTTATAGGATGTTCTTTAGCTTCTTTTATTGAATTGAAATGTTCAAAGTTCAGAAGAGCAGAAAAGTAAGACATGTTTATTGGGCAGGCTGGGCTTGATCGGGTTTTGCATAAAAAAACATCAATCCAAGCCCAGTCCGGTCCACACTCTAAAACTTCGTGCTCATTTCGGGTTCGGGGTGGATTTATAAGGTCATTGTCAAGCTCAACTCATGGTCCATATTAATTTTTTCTTTTAAAATTTTTATTTACTAAATAAGAAAAAATTTATATAACTAAATATGAATCTTATTTAAATTTCACATCTATTAAATTATTTAATTTATTTGTATGAATTACTATATTAGATTAAAAAACTCAATAGAATTACTATAGTCGGATCGGATTTTAGTATTTATACATGAATCAAGTCCAACCTATAAATATTGGGCTTCAATGGGTTTGGGTACGGGTAAAATAATTTAAAAATTGAGTATCCAATCACAGTCTATAAAAGCAGGTTGGGCAGGTACCCCGGCATATGAATAAGTCTACTATACTATGAAAAGTGTTTAAAATTGAGTTTGAGCCGGGGCTTGAAAAATTGTACGAGCGTTTCCACTTATGCAAACCTGTAAAATTTGAAAGGAAAGCTCAGTGATCAAGACTATCATTGGAAGATCCATTAAAGATGCTTTTAGTAGATAGAAAAACTAGTGTAGTCAATTTTTTTTATTAAATTGTCTATTTTTACCTATGTACCAATATTATTATTGAAAAACAAAGATGCTCTTATTTCTACTTAACCATACATTCATGCAGATGGAATGTTTCCATTTGAGGCAATGGTTAGTTGGGGTGATTGTTGGGCGAGCGACATTTGCTCATGTCCTGACGCTTAGTGCTTGACATCTCAGTATGTGCGACCGGTAGTCGTTCGACTAGTAATCGTGCGGTTGGTTGTCCTATGGTTGTTTGTTGTGCTCCTTGAGTTGGTCATCCTCTAGCTGGTTGGATTTGATATTCTCAAATCAATTGTGAGATATCCTGTCAATAGGGGTACATTCGTTCAACCGGATAAAACTGAACCGAATTACAAAATTTTGTCAAAAATAGTGAAATACTTGTTTTTCGACTAGTCAATTCAGTTTTTAGATGTAAATCATCAAATTTAATTATTTGGTTTTATAAAAATTTGATAATTTGGTTCCACGTAAATGATTCAGGTCAAACCGGTTCATTATAATTTGAAAGGAAAGCCCGGTGGTTGACTGTACATTGGTTTGAAGATCGAAGAAGAAGCAAAGTGTGGGGATCCTCCTGAAATGGAAGACTCAGCAACATCCCCCGTCACTCCATCAACTACTGCCACTCCACTTCCTAATTTGGCCAACAATTCCATATCATCATCTGCTCCGGTTTGGCCTACTGTCGATGGTCCTCTTGGTCTCTCCGAGGATGACTCCTTGACCTATGCCCGTCGGTTCTACACTTTCGGATTTGCCCTCTTGCCCTGGCTTTGGGCTGTTAATTGCTTCTATTTCTGGCCTGTTCTCCGCCACTCCCGTTCTTTCCCTGGAATTCGTCCTTGTAATTATCTCCCCTTCTCTCTGCTTTTGTTCTATTTCTTTTTGTTTCTTTTGAATTTAGATTTGCATCCGTTGATTTCAATTTTTCTTTTATCACAATTAGGGCTTCTTTCATGCTTAAATAATTTCGGGGGGTTTATATTGCATTTTAGGGATTTGAGGATAGTTTTCTGTTTATCTTATATGAAAGGGGTAGCCTTTCATTTGGATTAGATAACCCAATGCATTTCCTTGAATTTTCATAATAATTGCTGCAATCGAGTTTGAGAACGTCTATGGCTCCATGTTTTGGAATTGGCTGGCTATTGTTGACTTTCATACTTGTTTTTTTTTTGTTAAAAATGATCAAGTTTTAATGGACTGATGACAGCAAGTTAGATTTCTCCCTTAAATTAAAACAATTTGTCATGAATTTCTGCACATTCTTCAAGTTCTCAAGTGAAAAATGCAAGTCCTGTTGCACACTTCAACACGATCCACTATCTTGAGTTTGATATGTTGTTTGATACTCTTCATTTTCTTTGCAATCTCATGCGAAATTGAACTCTCATTTGTATTAGTTCTGAACTTGATTATAGAGTCTTTATCAGTAGCATATGATGGTATTTTGCTTCCTGAAAAGGTGACCCGAGGCTCTATATATGTCATCTATCTGCAAACAATGTAGAGATTCACAACCAACAAAGATTTGAAGTAATCAGTCTATGTATTAATCTCTTCTTTAGACTTCAATTTGCTTATATTTGATCCATATCTGTTATCTTGCTAGCTAAAGGTATCCTCCTCTGAAATATTGCATCCATAGTTATCGATATCGTACAATTCGCGATATGAATCGTACGATCCAGTTCAATTCACCAATGAATAGATTCGAATCTATGGGGTGAATCGAAATCCACTATGAATCGGTGGAGAATCATCCGAATCAATACAGAATCGGCAAAATCGTCCTATTCCATCGATTCTTCCGATTCTTTAGATAAAGTGCATGTTCCTGAAGATGATGCGAGCTTCAGCAACATGTAGACAGCGAACATTTCTGTTGTTCGTTGCTTGAGTGCTATTTTGCTGGATACTTTTTTTGTTGCCATGGAAGTAGTAGAATGTGATTTAAGATGACCCTGACTCTTTGATTTTCTCTCTTCTTTGTAAATTATAAAATATAATAATACTACACGGCTTTGTAAGTTGTGCAAGTAATAACATAGCTGCCCCACTTGTTTCCATCTTTTTAAACTATTTCTGTCTTCTTATTCTAATTTATTAATATATAAATTTTTTTATAAAACATTAAACATCAAGGAGTAATTTGATTTTGTTAGATTTTGATAACATTAAAAATGTAATATATTTATTATGTAATTAATATGATATAATAATTTAATATTTAGATTATCAAATGTCAATTTTACAAATATTATTTAATTATTTAGTTTTTACATGTCAATAAAAGTTGAATGTTCTAAATAATTTTATAATTTTATGAACTTCAACCGAATCTTACTATTTGATTCACGATTCCCTATTGAAAAAATTAGATTTTGATTCTTGATTCGAATCTCGATTTGACAAGTATGACTGCATCCCATTTCTTTAGTTTTTTAATATGTTTTTGAGGGACTGTTGATTATGTTAAGCTCTCATCTCGATAATATGAGGTAAATGCCCATTATGGAAATATACAGAGCACCAAATGCCTAATTAGTTAGTTCTATTGTTAAATGTTCTTCCTTAAGTCTATACTGTACTCTGAACATTGCATTTCCAACAGCTTAATACTATTGACTTATGCAGTTATCTTAACTTAGATGCTAAACTGTTGCTAAATATATTGTTCTTCTGCTGCTTTCGGTAATCTACGTATGAATTATAAGTTTTGGCCTATTTCAAACTTTAATCAGTTCTTAGATTTAAGATTAAGCAAATGGATTTTAGAGTCACTCACTCCTAAAATTAAGATTTTTTCAGAGTAATCCAAATTTTGGTGTTTTCCTTTATTATAGTATTAAGTTAGCTTTGACCTGATCTGGTCAATCCCATTTTCATCATATCCTGTTGCTTACTAGTAGTCTAATTTTCATTTTGCAGATGTTTTCCGATCAGCAGTTGGGTTCACAATATTTACAACACTTCTTTGCTCATGGGCTTTGACATTTGCCATTGGAGGAGAGGAACTCTTTGGTCCTGTTTGGGATAAACTTGTTATGTACAACGTTGCTGATAAATTAGGGTTGACTGGTTGGATATAGTCAATATGCTCTTCTGCTATTACATTACTCAATCATTTGGAATAATATCTTATCTACAAGATATAAATCCTTTTTCCCTTTCTTTCGGGTTTTTCTGTATCTTGTATATTCTGCTACCATAAACTGATTCAGTGCTGAGGCTATTACTCCTACTTAGCTAAATTTGGCAATTCTTGCAGATTATGTTGTTTTGAAACAAAAATATAATGTTAGGATCCTTGTAAGTTGTATCAGTTGATTCTGTGGGTTCCAAAAGAGCATCCAAAAATGAATTACTTATGATGATGTATTATGCAAATAATTACCGAACTTTACAGTCTGAGATTAAATGGACATAATTTCTCTAGTGTTTCAATAATGTAACCAATCTTAAGCAAGTTCTCATTCTTCCAAGGCAAAAAAGATTATGACCATATATCCTATCCATTACATAACAAATACAGTTTAAAGTTGCGTCACTTTTATTATCCTTGTTATTCAACGGTGTGACGAGCTGTTTCCTTGCTCTTTTACCAGGGAATAGTATGCTCCGCCCCGACCTATAGAGAGGAGTTGGTTATGTGAGCCTTCTTCAACAACTTTGCCATTCTTGATAACTGCAATGGAGTTTGCTTTCTGTATTGTTGCTAGCCTGTGGGCTACAACTATGCACGTTCTTCCAGCCATCATCTTCTCCAAAGCCTCCTGAACTAAGCTCTCCGAGACGCTGTCTAGAGCACTGGTCGCCTCATCCAATAGAAGAATCGCGGGTCTCTTCAGAATCGCTCGAGCAAGTGCTATTCTTTGTTTTTGACCTCCTGACAGCTGTACTCCTCTTTCTCCACAGTACGTATCGTATCCTTCTTTCATTCCGCTGCAAAAAAATGTTTTTTTTCGACTTATTTTTTGCAGTTATACTGAACTGGACTTGTTAGTACTGAACTAAATTGGCTTGGTGAATAAGTTGAAAAGAACAGGTTCTTGGTCTACTTGTTTAATGTACCTTATGAATTCATGTGCGTTGGCCAGCATTGCGACTTTTCTGATTTCCGATTCTTTCGCGTTTGTTCTGCCATATGCGATGTTTTCCCTTATGGTTCCGGCAAACAAGGTTGGTTCCTGACTGACTAATGCAATGTGAGACCTAAGCATTCTCAAATTGTAGTTCTTTATATCCTGCTTATCAATTAACACTGTTCCCTTTATTGGATCGTAAAATCTCTCGATCAGGCCGATGATTGTGGATTTTCCGCTACCGCTCGGGCCTACCAGCGCTACTGTTTTCCCAGCGTCGATTCTAAGGTTCAGCCCCTTGAAGATCATCTGATCGGGTCTTGTTGGATATGCAAAGAACACATTTTGGAGCTCGACTCGCCCCCTTATCTCTCTTCTAACATCTGACCCGTACGAACTTTCAGGATCGATCTCGCTATTCCTGTCTAAAACTGCAAATACCGATTGAACAGCATTTCCCCCTTTCGACAAGTCATTTGTCATACTTCCAGCTTCTGCTATTATATAAGCCGAGAAAAGCAGTATCAAGAACGCTTGGAAAAGATTCTCCGGCGTTATTTCGCCTTTTATCAAAAGCCTCCCACCGTACCAGAACGCCAACGCTGTGGAAGCCGTGTTGAAAAGCTGAGCGCTACAAAGCCCTATTCCCGATAGCCATGAGTGTTTAATGCTCTCCTCTTTAGGGCCTTTTAGGGTTTCTCTAAACAGCCCCAACATTCTCTTCTGCGATGAGAACGCCGTTATTGTCCTGTGGTTGATGACTGCCTCGCTCGCCAGCTGGCTCCCTTCTTTCTGCGCCTTTTGCGCTTTTCCGGACATGCTTTTCATCAACGCGCTCCTCGAGTAGTAGCTGCCGACCACCAACGGCTGCACGGCGATCATCACGAGGGAAAGCCTCCACGACAGAACGAGCGACACCGCGTAGGCGAAGATCGAGCCAAACACCGCTTGAACCAGCAACGACATGCGGTCCCCGACCAAAGACCGGACCGTGTTGGCGTCCGTGGCCAAGCTCGCGCAAATCGACGCGCTCGTGTTGCCATCGTCGTCGTACCACCCGATCTCGAAAGTCATCAGCTTTTCAAGCATTCTCTCTCTTACCCTTTTTGTCAGTCTCTCGCCCATGACCTGGAAACTGTAGTGCTGGAGGAGGCTCGTGGTGAAGTTGAGAACCGCGATGCCTAGGAAAACGAGGGACAAGAAGTTCGATCTGTGCTTCACCGAGGATTTGTTTGTCCTAAAGTAGTTCGATATGAGGGAGCCGACGCAGTAAGCGTTGATTGGCTGGACCGCCCCGGATCCAACGGCGGCCAAGCATCCGATCAACGCTCTTCCCCATTCGGGAGAGTTCATTTTCAAGAGCCGCCACTGTGAAGGAACTGGGTAGTTCATTCGCTTTTCGTCACCGTCGAAACTTTCATCGTCAGGATCGTACGCCACCGAATACGAATACGGGGTTCCGAGCGAGAACGCGGGGCTGAATGGGTATGATCGGATTGGAGTGTTCTGAGCACTCGATATCCAACTAACGGGACTCGGCGCGGCTATCATTTTATGCGGGTTTTTTCTGTCATTTTCGTAGCTAAAATCGCTAGACGATTGATCGTTCTCCCCTGACATCTGCTGCAACTGAACCATCTTAAAGTATTCCCCGCCTTGCCCGTTTTTCATCGTCATTAATTGCTCATGAGACCCCAATTCAATTACTCTCCCCCCTTGAAGAACGGCGATCAGATTCGCTGTTCTGATTGTGCTAAGGCGGTGAGCGATCGTGATCGTTGTCCTTCCTTTCGATGCCTGATCGATTGCCTCTTGAACTAGTCTTTCAGACTGAGTATCAAGTGCACTAGTCGCCTCGTCAAGCAGCAATATTTTCGGGTCCCTTATTAAAGCCCTTGCTATCGCGATTCGCTGCTTTTGCCCACCTGATAACTGGAATCCAAATTGTCCAACCTATAATATGACAAAACTCCTGATGTTAAATAAGTTTGAATTGATCATGAGCTATAAACATGTTAGCTTACATGAGTTTCATAGCCATCGGGTAATTTTACGATAAAATCATGAGCATTTGCGTTCTTAGCAGCATTGATCACATCATCCATGGATGCTCCTTCCTTGCCAAACAAAATGTTTTCTTTGATCGATGTGGCGAAAAGGACCGGTTCTTGATTGACAAGGCCGATTTGAGCTCTCAGCCATTTCAGTTGCAGTCTCTTTATCTTGTATCCGTCGAGTAAAACTTCGCCTTCGGTTGGGTCATAAAATCTTTGAAGCAACGAAACGACGGTTGACTTTCCCGAGCCACTGCCACCAACAAGACCTACAGTCTTACTGGCTGGAACCTTAAGGTTCAGCCCTTGTAAGATTAGTGTATCGGGTCTTGATGGGTAAGAAAAGTAGACGTCTTTGAACTCGATTTCGCCTCTTATGTATGACAAAGCCTTCCCCTTCTTGTCTTCCGAGTCTATGCTAGGGTTTCGGTCAATCATTTCGAAAATTCGAGTAGTGGCAACTTTTGCTTCCGTGATGGAAGTTAGATTCGGAAGTGCACCCAATACGCTCCTGAAAAACAATTAAAAACCGAAAGAATGAGTTAAGATAAGACTAATGAAGCCCGATCTCGAAATCTGCTCTTTAAAATGGAGCTTTTCAGGACAGTAGTCTGGTAAAGCAATTTCAAGCTAGCCCTAAATGGGCAATAAAAAAGGGTTTTTTTTTCGAGACTCACAATCCTCCCATAATGACATTGATTCCCGCAACGAAAATGGAGCCACCCTTTTCGCCTTTTTCGGTAACCAAATAAGTACCGAACCAAGCTTGAAAAGCCCAACCGACATATATCATGCCCATGCTCCCCATCATCAAGCCCTTTGCGAAACCTTGCTTGATTCCTAATTCCATGGTCTTCTTGAGTGCCTGGCTGAACTTATCGAGCGTATACCGTTCCGCCACGTAGGAATACACGGTTCTTATCGAAGAAATCGATTGTTCCACAATGCCACCAGCAATCCCGTAAGACCCAATCATCTTCATAATCACATCCATCATGATTTTGCCGAAGAAAAGTCCGGGAACTATGAACATTATCGAGAATGGAAGAGCCGCTAATGCGAGCTTCCACGATAGTACGAAGGAAACCACGAGGCAGAACACGAAGGTTGACATGTATGTAAGGCAGTTCGGAATCTGCAAAAAATCAGGAAACATAATACATGAAAATCTAGAAGCTAAATGAAAGAACGCGTAAAATTGTGTATTAACTAACCTTGTCGCATATCGCGACTTGAACCGTATTGGCGTCGTTGGAGATTGTTGTGACGACTTGATAAGTTGTAGAAGAACCAGATTCTTGCGTGTCGAAGAAACCGACTTCTTGTCTGAGTACGGATTTCAGATATTCGGTTCTCATTCTAGAAGTCTGTCTCTCCGCTGTTCTTGTCCAACACATTCCCTCTGCAAATATTAACACCAAACCATTAATCCTTAATACTTATCTTAGCTTTCTTTCGGTTTCTCTCTTCGAACTCACCGACAAAAGCAGAAGCTCCAACGGCGATCGCAACATACAACAGCTTCAGTGCATACTATAAACAATAAAAAGAAAGAAAAACAGTTACTAAATGATAAATTCTAGTTAAGCTCCCTTAGTTAATTTGGTGAACATAAATTAAAGAAAAAAGAAAGCTTACATTATTAACTGTATCATAAGATAAAGAGGAGTTAGGCTTTCCGAATTCGTTGATGACGTGGCTAAGAACATACATGGTGAGAGGGTATTGTAAACCGTCCCCAATGCTTCCCAATACACCAAATAGCATTAGCCACTTGTCGGTTCGGTCCGCATACCGAAACATATTATCTTTGCCTCCCATTTTGTATCACCAATATGGAAATGAAACTCTCTGGTATGTAATCAGCTTCATCAATTTTATTGCATGGAATGATTTTCTTTATATGGATTTTGAAGGATTCTTTATTGTTGCAGGCCTGTATCTCTCTTCCATCGTCATTATCTCGTTAATTGTAGTGACTAATACGCCAATTGTATTTAACTTAATTGTAATTAATTTGCCGGCAGAGATACCATTTCTTGTTAAGGGAATGTATAATAACAACCGTAGTTCCAATGGATTGGAGTATTTGTTTTGTCGTTGACTAGGCTTTAACACATGCGTATGGGAATTATTCCGTGTCCTTTTGGTACAAATTCATGATTATTTAATTTAATGGAATTTGAAATTAGATTTGATTTGATTATTCTGAGGCATGTTGTCAAACAAGAATCATTCTGTCATCAAACAATGTATGATTGTACTATTAATCTCAGTTCTCTATGGATTGGTATCTTATTTTTGTAGTTTTAATATATTATTTATCTTCAGGATTTTAGATTCCACTGAAGTAAAACAAACTGCGACTTTGTACTTCCCCACTAGTGTTTATCTTCGGCGGGGTCAATTGACTAGTCCATTCGTGACTCGTACCTGTAAGTTAACGACAAGTTTTTCCGACAACATCATTGAATGTAACTTAAAATGTAAATGAAATTTTTTGATCTGACATTTAAGTTCTTAATCTGGAAAAAGACATAATTATAGCTTGATATTTAGATAATATGATCACAAGTTATCATATAATAGATGTAATTCCACAATTTATGCAGGTTTAGAATATAAATTTACAAGATTTATTCATATTGGGAAGAAAATCGGAATCGAGAAAAAGAGAGAATTGAAATCTCCATCAATCAAAATTCAAGCGAAATATCTTGCATCATAATTATGGAAATAATTTCTTTCAATTAGGTATTTATGTAATTCATCATTTAACTTATTGAATTTTCAAGTATAACTGGATCTCAACCACCTGATTTACCCATCATAGAGGATCAATTATTTCCAACAATTTCACGAAGGATGTTAGAAAAAGTGTTAGAGATGCGTATATAATTTCTTATAAAGAGAAAGAATATAATAAATGAAATATTAGTAACTTGAATTATAAAATATATAGAAATTGTAAAAATAAAAATATTATAATAAATACTAAATATAAAATAACGAAATATCGAAACAAATCTTTTACTTGGAACAAGAGGGTTTTGTTGAGGCTCAAATCGATTTCCTTAAAACAGATTTTTTCCTTATATGGCAAATACATGATAACTCTTGCTTACTCATCATGTCCATTGATAATTCCAAAATTCATTAAGTGTGCCATCTAATTTTGTCCATTAGGTTTAGGAAGTCCAAATAAGACTTATTTATCTACATTTTCTTTTATATATATCCAATAATCCCCCACATAAAAGAAAAATAGAACGACGGACTCGATTTGATGATAGCATTATACAATAAGTACTTGCATAGGATAGGTGGACTACAAGCCTTGAACCTCTCCTTGTGAAGGTATATCTACTTTACTATATTTACTTTACTGTCTGACTAGAAGACACGATGTCCTTGAATTATTCTGACGTTTAGGTAAATGATGATATACCTCACACAAATACTAAATTTTAACTCAGTTTTAGTTCTCATGGTTATGTTCGTATGGTCATGAACATCTCTTGGTTCTGCAAGATTTTAAGATAACTAAGCCCTATTAGTTTCTTTTGAAGTGACCCCACTTCACTCTCACATAGGTGATCTCTTTTAGTCAAACATTGATGCACAAAGAATCATTAAAAGAACTTTCATTGCTTACCCTTAACCCGTTTTGTCACTGTTTACATCATAGGAATGGACACGAGGTTACCCCCACAGGGACCTCACAAGGTCTATGTAATTAGGTTGTCCCATTGAACCAAGATCTTGGGATCTCCAATCAACATGGTTGGGTTTTCCTTCACATAGAGCCTTAAATATTCATGGGCTTTAGTCCCATTCCTTTAGATATCTTTTCAACTTGATCTCTGTTTAACCCTTTGGTTAGCGGATCTGCTAAGTTATCCTTTGATCCTACAAAATCAATAGAGATAACTCCTGTTGAGATTAGTTGTCTAACGACATTATGTCGACGGCGCATGTGTCTCGACTTACCATTATACATTACATTTTGTGCTCTTTTAATCACTGCTTGATTACCGTAATGTATACATATTGCAAGCATAGGCTTAGGCCATTCAGGAATATCCGCTAAGAAGTTCCGTAGCCATTCAACTTCTTCTCCCGTTTCATCTAAGGCTACAAACTCGGCTTCCATTATGGAACGAGTTATAATTGTTTGCCTAGAGGATTTCCATGACACCGCTCCTCCTCCTATAGTGAACACATATCCACTTGTACCTTTATAATTCTTAATGTCAGCTATCCAACTAGCATCGGAATATGCTTCTAATATAACAGGTTCTCTCGTATAATGCAGTCCATAATTACGAGTATATCGTAAATACCTTAGTATTCTCACGATAACATTCTAGTGGCTTTTACTAGGATTACTCGTAAATCTGCTTAAACTACTTACAATATAAACAATATCAAGCCTTGTACAACTTGTAAGGTACATTAGACTGCCTATAACCCTTGCATATTCCACTTGATCTATGCATTCACCTTTGTAGACTGGCTTTTAAAAATGTTTTGGCTATACCAAAATCACCTTTGTTAAACTTGTCTAGTATCTTATCCACATAGTGTGACTGCGTTAATATGAGACCGTAAGATGAACGTTTAACTTGGATGCGTAAAATTACATTCGCTAGTCCCATATCTTTCATGCCAAATCTTGAATTTAACATATTCTTGGTACGTTTTACCATCTTCTCATTGCTTCCAACAATGAGTATGTCATCAACATACAAACATAGAATAACATATCCATCATTTGTAGTTTTGACATATATACATTTATCACACTCATTTATGCGATAGCTATTGGCTATCATGACATCATCAAATTTTGCATGCCATTGTTTTGGTGCTTGCTTTAAACCATATAAAGACTTCACCAACTTACAAACTTTCTTTTCTTGACTTGGAGCTACACA
>CATIWQ010636084.1:0-11230 GCA_949673415.1 Euphorbia schlechtendalii | reverse complement strand
TGGGTATTAGTAATACATAAAAGGGGTTTGGTTTTATTACTACCCCCGAAATAATGATTATTATATTAACTTTTAAAACTTTTATTATCTATAATATTTATATTGATAAATTCACATTTTATTTTGTAAAATTTAACATCTTTATTTAATTTACTACAAATTTAATTAATAATTACTATTAATTATTGATGTCCGTCGGAAGTTGATGTCCATAGGAAGTAGCCTGCGATCTCTGACATCTCCGAGTCCTGCAAAACAAGTCTCTGACCGGGATTGTTTCTAGTGAAGACCCTCTGATGCTTAAGTTAATTATCAGAGAAGGGTGATTTGCGTATTCTCAAAGTAACAGTTACCTCTATAGTGGGAGGTTATCTTGCTATTTATAAAGATGCATGTAATGATGATCTGCGGGACCCGCCTGCAAACTGTGCACGTGTGGCAAGCCGCTTGATGTTTTTTTCAGCCGTCGGAGCATTAAATGGTTCGTACCTACTAGTCAGGATTGCATTTAATGCGACAAATGAGAGATAATGGATGCGCCGTATCAGCAGAGGTTTGGCCGATGCCACTTCAGCTCGAGCGCGGTGGGTAGCGCTGAAGGAATTTCCCCGCAGAATAGGGCATCGGCCTTGAATCATGCTGAAGTGGTTCCAGCTCGTGATTACGTCGAAGCGTAGCCAGACTGGTCTCGCTTTTGGGGCCCAAGCTTACTTATTTGGGCCTTGATATCAGGAGCCCCCCCAAACGAGCCCAAGTAAAGGTTCTTTAGGGCCTTTGAAAAGTCTGCCTGCAAATTCTAAGTATGCGATCGTTCCGCGGAGCTGCGACTGTTGATCTGACGCGTCCTTTCATATCCGCCGTTTTGAACAGTAGTGATGATTATATTTCATTTAATGGGTGTACCTCTTCGTTTTCTGTGCAAGCTTTACTGTATATATTAGGGCGTATTTTCTTTCGCTATACTTCTGTTTGATTTTGCTTTCTGAAGTTTGGTGCTGCCATTTGCTCTCTAAGCTTTGCGTTTTCTTCTGTCTAATTGCCAAATTCCTTTTCTTTCTCCAAGTGAGTTGCATTTCTTTCTCCCTGGTTATAACGTAAAAATGTCTTTCGATTCTTCCGACTCCTATGGCCTGGTCCACCGTGCCGGTTGCCGGTAACCGGTGGAGGAGCATGACCCTCCTGCGGAGATTACGGTGTTGCCTTTGAGGGTCATGGAAGCCGCCGTTACGGCGAGGATGGTGGGTGGTGGCTCGAGTTCTGTTCCACGCCGCCAAATCATGGCGGGGGAGTCTTCTTCGCCTTTTCCTGCCGATGGAGCAGATTGCCAGACGCCCACCACAATTAAGAAGAAAGAGGCTAAGGAGATCTTTGAATTATTAATTGGGGAGTCTCACGACGTTATGGGGAAAGCGCCAAAGAAAGGGGAGGTTATGTGGAATCCCCTTAGAAAGGAATTGGTGCCTGTGCTGTGTCAGCAAGTGCGCTAGGGATTCAGCTTTCCCCTAGATGCCGGCATAGTTGATGTACTACGCGAATTCGGCTTGTGTCCCGGTCAATTGCACCCTAACGCTTGGATTGTTTTAGCGGTGCTCGCGTGAATGTGTCACGAATTGGGCTTTGTCTTATGCGGGCGTGTATTCCGACTCTTTTTTAGACCTCGTACCAAGCACGTGGGAGCGTTTGTGTTTTGGGGTAGTACAAAGGAGACCACACCCAAGCCAGTGGGGAAGCAATCCCATGTTAGGGATTTTAAGGATAAGTGGTTCTGGATTTTCCCTTCCCCAGATAGTGTAGAGGAGGGTGCACCGAACCCCCTATAGGATGGGGAGTTCCCTTTCCATAACAGATGGAATCGCACTCCTGAGGATCCTCATACTTGGCGCTGAGCCCTAGATTTAAATCCCGCGCAGCGCCGAGAGGCGGAAATCGTGCGCCAGATTCGGCCAGGCATTCACAGGCGTGTGGCGGAGTTTTTACTGGGTCAACCCAATGGCCTCTTTTGCTGGATGGATCAAGGGGCCATTGTTTATACTGATTTAACTACTGAGGATCGTGAGGTTTCGAAAAACTGATCTTTGCTTTTCTTTTTATTTGTAGGAATGGCTCGTACTAAGTGAAAATCTAAAATTATTCCTATACTAACGGCAGCAAGGATCCAGGCACCGGAAGTAGCTCCGGTAAATGTGGTAGATGAAATAAAGGGTATTCCTGCTGAGCTGGTGGCGGCAGATGCGGCCGAGGTGGTGCCAAAGTAGGAGGCACATGCTGCTGGGGGTTGGGCTCAGCAACTCTTTGATGAGGGGATTATGGATCCTCTTACTGCAAGTGGGGGAGTGGCTAGTATTGCGGGCGATGTGGTGATAGTGGAAGCTACTCCTCCAAGGCCTACTTTGACCGTGGGTAGTCATCAGGGCCCTGAGCCTTAAGCTAGGACACCCGCTGTGCCTGCGAAGGGCATAGAGATAAGGGAAAGGGGGCGAAAACACCCTCGCTCTGCTGCTGAAGACATGGGGAAGACCTCAAAAGGGAAAGAGGTTTTCTCCGAGGAAGAACAGGTCCAATGGGCCAAATATGATCCGCCGCTGGTATGTACAAGTTGTAAAGTCTTTCCGTTTTTGTTTTGACATCTTCGATCCTTAGTTTTATATAATTATGCAATTGTGGAGGAAGGTACATGGGGAGGGGGTGCCTCTGGTGAAACCTGAGGTTTTGAGTGAGCTAGGGCGTTACACTGAACTCCCTAGCAAGGATGTGCGCTTCAGCGCAATGGGTCCTGCTGAGTTGGGGGTCTATGCTGAACATCAGGTGTTGCTGGTAAATTTTTTTTTTTGAGAGTTTGGGGGTTGGTTGTGTTGGTGTATGTGCGGCTAATTGTCATTTTTGTAACGGCCTTTTCTACTGCTCATCGGGTGGTTAAGGCGCTAATGGAGGCATAACGCCAAGTGGAGGCTGCCTATGCAGCTTCTCAAAATAGTACGACACGGCTGAAGGAGGTTCAGCAGGAGCGTGACACTTTGGCTCAGATGGAGGAGGCTACTAGGAAGGTGGGGGAGGTCGCTAAAAAACAAGCCGTAGAGTTAGCTCAAGCTCTTGCGGATTTGGAGTTCTCTGAGGGCAAAAGGAAGGAGCTAGTGAGCACAATGCAAGCATTGGAGGAGAAGCATGGACTGGCACTGGCCAAGGTTAAATCCTCCGTTGAAGCTAAGGAGAAAAGGCTTAAAGTGCTGATAGATAATCTGAAGGCGGAATTGGCGGGGGAGAAGGAGCAGAAAGCCAAGTTGGCTAAAGATTTGGAGGATGCGGAGAAAGGGCTGGGGTATTGAAGGACCATTGCTGAGGACAACACTAAGGCGCTGCGGGATCTCCAGTATAAGCACGAGCGCCATAGGGCGAAGTATAAGCTTAAGGTGAAGCAAACCCGCAAAGATTGGCGAGAAGACCACCTCAGCTATCGAACTGCCTTTCTTCGTGCTATATGCGCTAAGTTTGCTGGGGCTGACATTGATGATCTTGCCCAGATAACTCCGCCTGATGAGCCCCTCGACCGCTAGGAAGAAGATGAGCGTATATTTGGGCCTCCCGCGCCGGAGCCTTCTTATTCCAATGTTTCCTCAGTGGCGACAGATGAGGAGGAAATTCAATCTTGATAGCCCCCCGACTTCTTCTTCTTTCTTGCTTTGTACTTTTATTATAAAATTTTAAACTTCTGTAGCTATTGGGTTTGGCTTTGTGAACTCATCCGATTTTATTAATGAAACCTTTTTATGCCGATGTATTCTATTTGTCGTTGAGTTATACTACTACGTTGTTGTTTTTGCTGAATTTTCTTGTTTATGGTTGGATTTTCTATTCTGATTGACTGTCCAGACAACAAGATTTCCAGTGTTTCTTTGTTATATGCTGAAATGACTGAGTTGTAGCTTAATTTGGCTTGTATGCTGTTCAGCGAAATAGAGGAGAATTTAACCCTACGCTTGACTGGCTTAGAATTTTTACCTTTAGAAGCGTGATAGTGCCGAGGAGATCTCGCTGATCTGACCCTGCGGGGCTGTTTTAACTTGCTTTCATTTCAAACGTAGTAGTTCGCTGATCTGACCCTGGGGGCTGTTTTAACTTTCTTTCATTTTAAAGCATGGTAGCATCGAGGGGATCTCGCTGATCTGACCCTGCGGGTTGCTTTAACTTGCTTTCATTTTAAAGCGTGGTAGCACCGAGGGGATCTCGCTGATCTGACCCTGTGGTCTGTTTTAACTTGCTTTAATTTCAAAGCGTGGTAGAGCCGAGGGTTTTGCAAATTGTTGCATTGTCATTACCCTGAAAGTTTACAAAATACAATTGTGAATACATATACAAGATTACTTATCAAGCTCCAGGGTAAAACTTTCGAAGGGACGCTGTGTTCCATGTGCAAGGTAGGACTTTTCCTCGCATGGTGGATAATTTGTAGGCTCTTTCTCCTAACAGTTTCGTTACATTGAACAAACCTTCCCATTTTAAGCCAAGCTTTCCTCGACCTTCCCTTGCTTGTGAGTCCTTTGTGTTGCAAAGGACCAACTCGCCCTCCTGGAACGTTAGAGGTTTAATCTTCTTGTTACGTATGAGGGCGATGCGTCGTTTGTATTCCGTCATGCGTATGAGGGCTTGCTCTCGCTTTTCCTCCAATGAATCCAAGTTATTTCTTAGCAAATCATCGTTTGAAGCTCCTTCGATGTAGTTTACTACCCTCGCGCTAGGTGCGCCGAAGTCAACAGGGACCACCGCCTCTATTCCATAGGTGAGAAGGAAGGGTGTTTGGCCCGTCACCATTCGAGGAGTGGTCCTGTAGGACCATAGGACGTTGTTCATCTCTTCGAGCCACGCCGAACCATACTCCTGAACCCTTATTTTGATTCCCTCCAAGATGGTTAGGTTAGTTACCTCTGTCATACCGTTTGTCTGAGGATGGGACACGTTGGAGAAGCGAAGCAGTATCTTTAGCCGTTGACAAAAACATTTGAACGAGTGGTAGTTGAATTACGTCCCATTGTCAGCTATGATGGTGTGGGGGATGCCGAAGCGTGACATTATGTTCTTGGTGAAGAAAACAATGACCTGCTTAAGCGAGATGGTTGATAATAGCTCGGCCTCCACCCATTTAGTGAAGTGATCAACGCCCACAATAATCCACTGCTTTTGCTATTTTGCCCTAGCTAAGGGTCCTATTAAATCCACACCCCAAAGGGCGAAGGGCCATGCGGCCTGAATCACCGATCTTGACCCAGTTGGCGCTGACGATGTTTTGGCAAAGGCTTGGCAAGCTTTGCAAGACTAGACCATCGTTTTGGTTTCTAGCTCCATAGTCGGCCAATAGAAGCCTTGTAGCTTAGCACATCGGACCATTGCGTCCTTTTTCTCGTGCGCATCACAGAGGCCTTTGTGCACCTCACGCAACATGTAATCGGCGTTGACGCGGCCCACACATTTTAGCCATGGGTGACTTACAAATTTTCGGTATAGCTGTCCATCGATCATCGCGTAGCGAAAAGACTTTCTCACTATTTTTTGGGCTAGGCCTGCATCCGACGGTAGTTCATTGTGCTCTAGGTATTTGCTGATGAGGGTAAACCATTCATCCTCCATTTCTAATTGTAAGACTTCAATTGGCGATACACTGGGAGTACCTATCCGTAGAGGGATACAGGGGAGTAAGATTTCCTATTCTTCACTTGATACCCCTTTTACCAGCCTATCAGCCTAGGCGTTCAGCGCTCTGGGGATCTGTATGATGGTCATTTCAGTACCTTCAGCTAGAATTTCGCTAATGAGGGATGTGATTCGGCTAAGGTATTGTCACATGGCCTCACTCTTAGTCTTGTATTCTCTGCCAAATTACTTGACCACCAGTTCGGAGTCACTGAATACGTTGATATTATCAGGTTTAATGGCTTTGATGATCTCCAGGCCGAAGATTAGGGCTTCATACTCTGCGGCATTATTAGAGGCTCTAAATTCAAGTCTAGCAGCCTGTCGAATCACTATCCCTTTCGGGCCCTGAATGTATATTCCAATACCTGCTACCGCACTATTAGAGCTACCATCTATAAACATGCGCCATGCGGCTTCTGGTGGCTCTCTTCGTGGAGGGGCTTCATGTATAAAGTCCGCTAACGCTTGTGCCTTCATTGCCATCCTTGGCTCAAAGCGAACATCAAACTCTGTAAGTTTTAAGGACCATTCGGCAAGGCGTCCCGAAGACTCGGGCCGCTACAGTGCTTTCTTGAGTGGGAGGTCAATTCGCACTATGATTGTATGAGCTTGAAAGTAATGACGCCACTTTTGGGAAGATATTACCAAAGCGAATACTAACTTTTCCATTCGGTCATATTTGATTTCGGCACCTTTCAACGCACGGCTGCCATAATAAATGGGGAACTGATCCGCTCCCTCTTCCCTGACCAGTACCATTCCCAATGCTTCTTCGGACGTGCTGAGGTATAAATACAGAGGCGCACCAGTAATGGGGTGGCTCAGCAAGGGCTGGGAGACCAAGAAGATTTTGATCTCGGCTAGGGCTGTGGCACAGCCCTCCCCCCATACGAACTTCTTCACTTTTAGGGCCTTGTAAAATGGAATGCGTGCATCGCAAGAAATGAAGCGGCCAAGGCGTTGAGTTTTCTGTTGAGACGCTGGACATCCTTGATTTTATGAGGTTCCTTGAGCTGAAGCACAGCTTTTATCTTGTCTGGGTTAGCCTCTATTCCTCTCTACGAGACCAAGTAACCCAAGAATTCCCCCCCTGTGACTCCAAAGGCACATTTTTCCAGGTTTAATTTCAGTTCGTACTTCTCCAATAGAGTCAGGACTTTGGCAATATCCACGACATGTTCTTCTTCGGCCCTGCTCTTAATAATCATGTCATCCACGTACAATTCCACTTCTTTCCCTATCATACCGCTGAATATCTCGTTATCCATTCTTTGATACGTGACCCCAGCGTTCTTGAGACCAAAGGGTATGACATTGTAGCAGTATATTCCCTCGTGCGTGATGAATAATGTCTTTTCCTTGTCCTCTTTGGCCATGGGTATCTGATTATATCCTGACGTCGCGTCCAGCATAGAAAAAATGACGTAGCCGGCTATGGCATCTACTAACATGTCGATACTTGGGAGGGGATAGCTATCTTTTGGGCATGCCTTATTTAGATCAGTGAAATCCACGTACATACGGAATTTACCATTCGGCTTCTTGACTAGCACTACGTTGGCGATCCAGTCAGGATAGCGGACCGCTTTGATATGACTGGCCTTCAACGGGCGAGAGACCTCTTCTTCAATTGCTTTCTATCTTTCCGGGGCATGGTTTCTTCGTTTCTGCTTTACTGGTTTTGCCTGAGGGAGGACGTTCAGCTTATGCTCCGCAAATTCAGGGCTAACTCCCTTAAGGTCCGCAGGGATCCATGCGAAAGCCTGGACCTTTCTCTCGTAACACCGTCAAGATCCCCTCCTTGGTTTTATTTATCAGCCCACTGGACATTCCAATTTTCTTTTCCTTCTTCCAATGTCACAGCTACCATCACATCTACTGGCTCGGCAGTTCTCTATTGATCGATATCCTCCTCCACCATTAATGGTTCAACTTTCAACGACATTAGGTATGTCTCCTAGGCTGCTTGCTGGTTTTCACGAACCGTGGCTACCCCCTGATGTGTGGGTATTTGAAGCGTGAGGTATCCGAGGTTAATGACTCCCTCGGAACTGATGATGAGTAGACACCCCAAGATTATGTTATAGGCCAACGAGATATCTACGATTAGGAATTCAGCTCGCGCATTCCATTCTGGGTTGTGATCTTTTAATGCAATAGATAGATTCACCGAACCACATACACGCATGACATGACCACCTAGACCAATCAACTGCGCCTGATGGATGGCGAGGTGGTTAGGATTTCCCTCAACGGCCTTGTATACTCTCTTCATCATTACATTAACCGAGCTGCCTGTATCCACTAAGGTACGACGTACCTGGTATCCTTCCACCATCATTTCGATCACCAGGGCATCATTATGTGGAAAGGGTTTCTTCTCCAGAGCGAAGGAGTAACACGTGTCGCTGCCTCTGTTCGTGTTATCATAATCGAATGTGTTCCCCTTTTCCTCTTTTTCTGGGTAACACCCCCAGAGATCATATGGATTACTCCTCTGATCGTAGGGTCTTCAGCAACACAACGCTATTGGTGATGGCTTGCTTCAACTTCACGGCGAGGTGGTTGATAGCCTGCCTCAAGGTCTCGCCGAGGTGGTTGATAGCCTTGCTGTTCTTTTTGTGGATTTCTTGTCCCTTCCTCTCGCTGTTCTTCTCTCGACAGGGTGTGCTAGGAAACGATTCAGCCGACCGTCCGCAGCCTTCCGGCTCAACTCGCGCGCTAGCTCTCTGAGTCTTCTGTGTCATGGCCTTCGTTCTTATGGAATTTGCAGTAGGTTCCTGGCTTTCCCTTATATCTCATTTTAGGGGAATATCTGATGTCTTCCCCATTTTTCTCTATCCACATCAGCACCTCCTTCTTCTTGGAGTTGAACGAGGTCCACTCTTCCCCCTCCCTTCTCGCCACCTCCGAGCGATAAGGTCGCCGCTCATTTTCGCATCTGCCATAGTCTCGTCGTTTTGCCCGTTCTTCTCTTACCGCAGCCTCAATTTACTTTGTGTTCCTTTAATGAGTTTCCCATCGTACCCATTTTCTAGCTTTCTGCATTAGCGTTGCTAGTGTAGTGGGCCTTTCAGTGAATATATCCTTCGCCAAGTCGGCGCTTCGGCAATTTCTGGCTAATGCTTCTGATGCAATGTCAATGTTGTAGTTCCTAATTTCGAGGGCAACTTTCTGAAATCTTTCCACGAACTCGGCAAGGGATTCGTCTAGTTTTTATCGGACCATCTGCAGGTCCTGAACCGTTCTACTAGGAGGAATGGACGTGACAAAGTAGAGGGCGAAGCTTTTGGCCATCATGTCGAAACCCGTTATGGATCCTGGTTTGAGGCTCTCAAACCAGTGAGTCGCCGGAGCTACCAAAGTTGTGGGGAACAGCTTACATAGCATGGCGTCAGTTGTGTCGGCCGCCTCCATACATTGACGAAAATAGCGAATATGTGCCGTGGGGTCTCCTACTCTAGAATATTCCCGCAGACTAGGCTGCTTAAACCCCTTTGAGAATCTCTCAGCACGTATACGGGCGCAGTAAAACGATCCCTTTTTGGCAATGTTCGGTACGACAGCGTCCATACCTCTCTCAACGAGGATCACGTCCACTCTCCTGGCTATGACAGCCTCTAAATCTTCTTTAACTGGTGGTTGTCTCGGGGAGGCCTCACGCCTAGATCCCGCGGAGCTCCCCTCGCTATCCAGAGATCGTCTCGAGTGTGTTACGAACGCGAAACCTCTCCCCTTGTGCTGGAGGGATCCTTCTTCAAGTTCTTCTCGAATGGCAGACTTCATTTTTGTTTTTTCTTTAACCGCGGTGGTTTATTCTCTTTCCTATGTTCGGGGACAGCGGTAAGTGTACCGCGAGCGATCCTGATTGGACACGTGTGGAGAATTTTTCAAGGGGTACCGCATTTCCAACTCATTTGGCCGCCTTTCCTGATAGAGTTTTCTGAGCATTTCTTGCTCCTCCTTCCGTGAATGTAAGATTTCATTCATCATACTCTGCATAAAGGGCCATGGCCGCATTCTGTTGCTCGTTTTGTTTCATGAGCATGGCCACCATATCTTATCTTGCCGCTCTCCTTTTCTCATCCCCACCAGTCTCCGACGTCGATGGAGTAGGCGTTTTTGCTTGCACCGGCGGAGTTGTGGTAACAAGGTTCGATGTTCCAGCTTTATCTCCACGTTCAGGGGTATCTAGGAGCAAGACAGTCTCAGGAATAAAAGGGGGTCTCGTTCATTTGCTCGAGGGTGTAGTCATTGTTTAGGGTTGTCGTTCACGCTCATCGCACCAATTTGATGTCCGTCGGAAGTAGCTTGCAATCTCTGACGTCTCCGGGTCCTGCAAAACAAGTCTCCGACCGGGAGTGTTTCCGGCGAAGACCCTCCGATGCTTAAGTTAGTTATCAGAGAAGGGTGATTTGCGCAAAAGTAACAGTTACCTTTACAGTGGGAGGTTGTCTTGCTATTTATAGAGATGCATATAATGATGATCTGCGGGACCCGCCTGCAAACTGTGCACGTGTGGCAAGCCGCTTGATGGTCTTTTCAGCCGTCGGAGCTTTAAATGATTTGTACCTACTAGTCAGGATTGCATTTAATGGGACAGAGAAGAGATAAGGGATGCGTCGTATCAGCAGAGGTTTGGCCGATGCCACTTCAGCTCGAGCGCGGTGGGTAGCGCTGAAGGAATTTCCCCGCAGAATAGGGCATCGGCCTTGAATCATGCTAAAGTAGTTCCAGCGTGTGATTACGCTGAAACGTAGCCAGACTGGTCTCGCTTTTGGGGCCCAGGCTTACTTATTTAGACCTTTAATGGGCCTTGATATCAATTATGAAATTCTCACACACACACACACATATATATATATATATATATATATATATATATATATATATATATATATATATATATATATAATAATCAACATTCTTACCTTTTTATTTTACCCAATTTTATTTTTTATTAGTTAGGTCATGCTTGAACTACTAGCTTTTAGTTATGTCTGATTAACCCATGCCCATATCTATTATAAGATTTAAAATTTGAATTATTTAATATTATTGAAATTTGTAAATGAAAATTAACAATTGTAATTTCCTAAATTTAAGTTCGGGTGGTAGGTTATAAAAAAAAGATCAACAGTAAAAATATTTTATTTATATACATTATATTATATTGGGTTGTCTATACTGAATTTAAATTTTAATACTAAAATCAAATATATCTTATATATTAGTTGGATCACTACAAGTTCATATTAGAATTATTTTCTAATTAATTTGTCTAAACTCGTTCTAAAATAATAAAGTTGGACACGACTTACAGTAATCATTATTTTATTCTTTACTACCATTAAATTAAATTTCATATCAATCAATCGTTCAAAAGTAAAAAATGTTTGCAAATTATAAAAGTAACTCTATGTAAACTATTTTTATTAATTGGTTGAAACACAATTTGCCGGTTAACATTGCTGTTACATTATTTTCTTAAAAGTTTAAAAGGCAAATAACAATTAGAGTATCACAAATTTTAAATTTAAATACC